>LD348481.1:140051-162424 GCA_001465055.1 Ptychodera flava | reverse complement strand
TGAAATGTTGCCAGTCACACCTTGGAGATACAAGTAGAACACACGAACTGGTGATATCCCCCCTAAATTTATTGGTAGAGGGGGAAAATCCCCCCTGCTGATGCCATCCTGGATGAAACACTGCACATAACATGTTTCCCTGAAGTTTTTTGGTGGACAAATATCTGAATATGTCATTTCTGTAAGTCTCCGCTGTGACACTATGTGCCGATGGTTAACTCATCTTGACAATCAATCGATGGGCAGGGAGGCAGCCATGGTTGTTTTCCTTGTCTTCTCACTAACATCTGCGACAGTATCAGGATAGAGAAAGACATACGACAATAGAGGGCGCTACACTTACAGCTACTGGCTTTTCTATCCTTTTCATGCATGCGATGATGCACAGCAGGTCATGTTTACTTCAATTTAACTATTTTTTTCACCTCGCCTTAGGGGGCACATTGATGGCAAGATTGATCAAAAATGACGTTTATTGATCAAGCAAGACTGACCTGAATCAAATTATCGACACTGTCCTTGTTTACAGCCACTTCTGCTTCAAAGCGTTGGTGTCTCTGTAATCGTCCCTGCCAGATTACTCAGATCTTTGTAGGACTCATCCTCTGCCAAGTGTTGCCAATCTTCCATCCATGTTACGAACTATTGACATTCAGGAAATGTGTGTTTCACGTCAACACAGAGGCAAACCTAAAATCCCATGATGTCAGTGTAAATAGTGTAAATTTCATAGTAGACTTGTGAAAAGAAAAGGGATAGACACTAAAGCTGTAGTTCACAGTTCACATTTATGGTTAGGGTAGGAATTTTTTACAGTATTTTTGTAAAGCTTTCCTCAGCAATACTATCATAATGGCTGTAATGCTCTTGGACATCACAATGGATCAAAATCTGAACAGCTGATTTCAACGTTGGTGATTGAATCATAAAATCCTACCTCTTCCACACTCCAACCCAAGACTTGATAGATAAGAGATTTATTCAACATGTCATGTCTCTCATTGTTTTTATCTTTCACTTTCTGTCTTCAGCTGACAACTTCATTTGTTCTTCTCCCGGTGCTGTTGGAATATTTTCCAAAAAAATAGTTTCCAGAAAAAAATAGTCAATGGGGAAATAATACAGCAGTGGCAATCCAGAGAAATCTAAAGCAGGATTTCACGAGGCATTATTTCAGGCCAGGTAAAGTGCTGACATCCACCACTCAATTTACCTTATACAGTAGTAAACTGTGTATTGGTAGCAGATGAGAATTTTAGTGGAACAAAAAGACCTAATTATTTCAACTGTTTAAACAGTCACTGTCATATCAGAACCTATATACAATGCACTTCACTAGATAATATATATGCTCTAGTGCCAAGTTAATTCATTGACGTCATATCAGAATTTATGTACAATGCACTTCACTCCGCAACATAAGAATAGCTATACTCCTAACAGGGCAAGAACGTGTTCATGTCATTTCTGGATCATTGTGTGCATGAAATCATCTTCAGCATGTGTTTTATTTCCTGAAAACCTCAGCCAAAATCTGTAATAATACTAGTAGGGACGATAAATCCCATATTATCTGCCTTGACAGGACTGGCACAGCATGTCAAGAAATTGAATGCAATTTTGTTTTGGCTGGTGTACTGGAGGCAGGTCACTGATTGGCACGGCTGGTCAAAAAATGGAATGCAATTTTGCTTTAGTTGATGTCCTGAAGGCAGGTTTTAATTACGGACAGCTTAAGGTCGATCGCACCTCGGGGACAGATATTCGGGCTTTCAAACTTTATCAATTCTAATCTGATCTACCCGTGTGGGGGTTCATTATAAAGCTTTTGGCAAAAAAACATTTTTTACCAGCTTAGTTTTTCGAAATTCGAAAATTTTATTGTTCTTCCATAGAGTTAACACAGGGATGGCAGCGATTTTGAATTCAATATATCTATAAATCTTAGGTAATTTGTTTAACTAGTACCAAAATTTGCACGGTGACCCCCATTTTTTATTCTTTATTTTGAAAGGGAATGGTTGATAGAGTCAATGAGGAAAGTTTGAACAAAAGTTTGTCTTTTATTTTCGAGGCGTATAATACCTTAAACAGTCCGGGTCATTTCCAAAATCGCCGAATTATTATGATAATGTATTTCGACTACAAGCCAATCATTGACCAGATAACGCCATTAATGAATAGAGGTCATAACAGGATCACAATAGATCACCTGCCAAGAGTGATCGGCAGATTCTGGCCGCTTATTAAGCATCTGTCTTATGAAGTTCAACAAATTTTGACTGTCAACATGATCCATGAGTTCTGCAGAAGATCATGGCTATCAATGAGTCCAATAAGTTGAAAAATAGTCAAGATATTTATGATTCGTTTCTACTGACATTTATTACCGATTTCTCTCAAGTACTGAGAATTATTTTGTAGATGTTCGTCATCTCAATTAGAAATACTGTTTTCAAGGTTATTTGTGTTGGTACGCGTATGGCATTTTGCAAGAAGTAAGACAGAATTATCAGAGCTTTATGATACCTAAGTTGTGATCGTTCAATGAAGACTAAAAACGGTACGCGATTTTGAAAATGTGTGTTTACACACAACTGTTCGAGATAATGACAGAACTTGGCACAGTTAAATTTTATTTCACAACGACATCAATATTTCTATAAAATGTGCAATGTCAAGTGATTCGGCATAAACCTTTTTACACAACTAACGATATTTTTGACATGGATCTACGATAATACACGAAGAAGCTATGTGAATGGTGCAGCGGAGGAGTTCATAGCATGAGTTCAACACACTATGGCATACGTAACCATGGACGCATGTGGAGGTTTCCAGGAAATACACTTTTTACTGATGGCATGCTTGCCGCTGATTGGCTAATAATAGGAAGAACATATTATGGTATAGCATTACCAATTTTGGAAATGACCCTGACTGTTAAAGCAAGCTGCAGACAAAGCAGCTTTGAAATCCAATCATTTTCCACCGCAACATCCATGACAAGTAGTTTATCCAATCACAGAAAAAAAAAACCCAATGAGACATTACCATGTGATACTGATCTAATTAGGGGAGGGGGATAGTACAGGATTATTGGCAATTCCTACCTGATGTTTTTGTTGCATAGACACACATCTTTTTCCCCATCATCATGGATTTTCCAATTCTCTGTTTTTCCGTCAGTCAACAGCTTTCTCTTCCTTGCTGTTCCCTAGGAACTGACAAAAATTCCATGGACTCCTGTAGCCTGGCTTTCCTTGCAGCGCTTAGATCAGTAAGACTGTGAAATGTACAAATAATAAACATTACACATTAAAAACTGCTTTGCAAGGCCAAAGTTGACACCAAGCAATACGCTGACTGCAAATCCTCCTGGTGACACAGCTATAACGTCTGATGTTCACATATGATGATAATGGGACGCAGCTCATTGCCTTCCTTAACCTTCCTATTTTCCAAATTTCTGTAATGATGAGGTTCATAATTAACTCTTCAGGTGCCGCCAACTGGTAAATTTCATGAATTTCGCAAAATCATCACAAAACATGTTTTGAAGGCTGATATACCGATTTTTCTTAGTTTTGACCCTGACCTAAAATTTACAGGGGAAAGTGAGAGCTGTTCGTAACTGCCCTCCCACTGGCATACGCTGAAAATATGCCCTCCCACTGAATTTTGATGCCCACTGCCCTCCGGTATCTACAGACACAGTCTGCCCGCTACCCACTCCCCACAACAATTCAAGCTCCCCGCTGCCCTCTCCCCACTATTGAAATTTCCCATTGCCAAATAGATGCCCACAAGGCACCCCAGAAAAACGCAAAACCGTGCGAGCAGTTAGCAGTATACCTCGGAACATTGCTCCCCTCTAAGTTAGGCGCTTAATTTCTCCTGCAAGTTCTATCAAGCACGCCGCTGTCCCCTCCCTCTATGTATTTTCCGGTGCCCACTGTCAAAAATGTTCTCCCCGCCCGCTGAAAGTATTGAAATTTCTTACCCGCCCGCAGTAAATATCGATATTTTCTCCCCGCCCGCTGATTAGTTTTGAAATTTGCCCGCCCGCTGAAAAACGTCGCACGAACACCTTTTTGCACGAACAGCTTAGTTGGCGGCACCTGACTCTTACATAGTGCTGCAATGACTATGTTCAGACTGATTACTATAATCATTTCTTGGTTCATGAAATCGATTCGCAATTCTCAACGTTCCTTTGAAATCACCAGTGTAGCATAATTTGACAGTAAATGCAAGGTTTCATGAAACTCTATACACATTCACTTTGTATCATATATCCAGCAACATTAAACTGATATCATTTACATAACAGAAAACTTCTAAAGATTAAACTCGCATCCTCTATTAGCTGTAATTTGCTGCGAATCCGTAGCCTCTGCCACTCGGGTAGCTTGGTCATTGGAGTGGTAGGGCTACGATGTGTAATACGCAAATATCGCACAGGATACGGCCTTCGCCAGAAATTTTCAGAGACACAAATGTGACATAACTTTTCAAAAAGGACCTTGTCCGGTGTTCATATAACCTACCCGCTCAATAATTACTCGGTATTTGTAATTTTTCTCTCCTCCTAATGGACTTTTTGCAGCAAGACCGACGATCGCCTTGAAATAACCGCCATCTTGCATTTAAAGCTGCTTGACCCATGACGTCATGCAAGTCTCGCAAGTTCCCGTTCCTACTTCATTTGCATTCAGAAATCAACAAACAACACGTGCGCTGACTAGTATTGCTGTATCAGCATTGTCATCTACGTTATGCAAATTTTCGCGTGGTAAAAAGTGAATGAATAGAAAGCAAATTACTTTTAACTTCAAAAATTGTGAATAAAATATGTAATAAGTTTATAAATAAAATAAATTGTTGAATGACACTAAACTTGTCCAACTATTATCCATCGTACAAATTATGTTAAATTCCCCAGGGAAATTTTACATTATAGATCATGATGTTTTCCATCACATGTAACACAAAATAAATGCAATGATCCTTTTATTTACCATATCGTAATATTAAACAAACTTGGTAGAGCTGATGTGTGAAGTTGCCCTTATTTTCCTTTACATTTTTCACATTTTCTGTTTTATGAATCTGCCTTCCAATGGAGACTCGTCTGTAACCTTTTGCTCTCTCCTCAAAGACTTCTCCACTTTTCATACATTTGACCTCCATAATGTTTCTGAACTTGAACTGAACCAACACCCTACTCCTTACTAAATTTCAAATGAAGGACCACTTATTATTATTATATCCTTTATTAATCCAATATAAAAAATTGAAATGTGTTGTGGTGTACACAGTCTAAAAAAGAAATATTCCACAATAGATAAAATACAAAGATCACACAGATTAAAAAGCACAGTTCCAAATAACAGACAAAGTACTTGTCGATCAACAACAATACAATTTAAATAATTCTAACAGTAGCCATTAATGAGTTTGTTTTTTTTTTTGTTTTTTTCACCTGTTAGAAAATTGGTTTAGAATTCTCACTGCTGAGGGTACAAAAGTACTTCTAAACCTGTTTGTGCGGCACCTTTACTGAATAGTATCTGGTACCAGACCTCATTTTAGTGAAATTACTATTCAGTTGATGCGTTTTGTCAGACAATATAGTTGTAGATTTGTTTTTCACTGATTTCATATACAAGTCATCAAAACTATACAATTGTACGCCTAAAATATTTCTAGCAGCTTTGATGATACGATTTATCTGAACTTTATTAGACGAGGAAATACTACCGCCCCAGCAAGAAATATAATAACAGATGATTGACTCAACCGTTGATCCGTAAAACATATGCAAAATGTTCCCGGATACACCAAATCTATGCAACTTACGCAGAAAATACAATCTTTGCTGACATTTACGGTTTAACATATTCACATGGTCATCCCAAGAAACCATGTTTGTAAGAAGGATCCCAAGATATCTATAACTATTTACCCTTCCAACCTCCTCACCTTTGATTTTTAACGGAGGTGGACTGATTTTGTTTTTCCTGAAATCAATTATCATTTCTTTTGTTTTCTTTACATTCAAAAACAAGCTTAAGTTATTATCATCACACCATGTAACCAATCTGTGCACTTCTTGCTTATAGAGTGTGTCCTGATCTGCTGTAATGAGGCCAATTAAAGACTTGTCGTCAGTAAATTTGTAAAGCTTATCATTACTGTCCGCATGTATGGGGGTACAATCAGATGTAAATATGGTAAATAATGATGGTGATATAACCGAGCCTTGAGGCGAGCCGGTATTTGTCAATCGCACATGCGATCGTATTGAATTTACCTTGACAAACTGTGGCCTCTCAACCAAAAAATCTGCAACCCAATAAATTAACTGCCTGTTTACTGACATATTTTTCAATTTTCTGATTAATAAGTTTGGTGAAATAGTATTAAATGTATTTGAGAAGTCCACAAATAAAATTCGAACAGATGCATTGGAAGTATCAAGGTGTTGTGTGAGGGTATGTAGAAGACAGAGAACTGCGTCTTCCGTACTCCTGTGTTGGCGGTAAGCAAATTGCAGTGGGTCTTGGTACGGTAATGTTTGAGAAACCAAATATTTTACGAGGATTAACGACTTCAGATATCGTTATGTGCGCCTGATTTATACAATTATTTTTATACAACTATTTTTATACAATTATGTTTATTTATAAAACAAAAGACTCTTTCATAATATGCATGTCAAGCCCCCTCCCCCTTCCAAATTAAAAAAAAAAATGAAATATAAAAAAGTGCAAAAACACAACTCATTCCAAATTTCTTTTCTTTTATTTCCTTTTATTTACAATATTTACATTTCCGGGTTTTTTTTGCGAAAATACGCACAACGTTGCTGACAATGCGAAGTGTGAAAGACGATGGTCGAGCGCACGTGTTGTCTGTTTACGTCTGAATGCAAATAAACTAGAACGGGAACGTGCGAGACTTGCATGACGTCATGGGTCATGCAGCTAAAATTGAAGATGGCGGTGACTTCAAGGCGATCGCCGGTTACAGTTGGAAAAACCCATTAAAAGTAGGTAAACTTGAGGAATACCTAGACATCTTCCGATGGATAGATGCTAAATGGACTTTGGACCAAGTCTATAGAAATTATTTCTGTAAAGATCGAAAATTGGCGTTCAAATTCGCGCCGTTCGAAATTCCGTGCGCATCGGCATAGTGCATGTGTAATACTATCCTATGCGATATTTCAGTTCTTCACATCGCAGCCCCCACTCCCAGCAGAACACGTCAAGGAGTGGCAGGGCTCGTTTTCGCAGCAAGTGTAATACTATCCTGTGCGATATTTCAGTTCTTCACATTGCAGCCCCCACTCCCAGCAGAACACGTCAAGGAGTGGCAGGGCTCGTTTTCGCAGCAAAGCCGTAATATGAAACTGATGTTGTAGTTATAATGTAATGTTATAAAGCTTGTGGGTCAATACACGGCGATGGATACTGTACTATGCATTTACGTTTACCAGCGGCCATCGCCGTGTATTGCACCACAAACGACTGTATTTTACCAGGAGCCCTTTAGTATAGAAATCGTTTTTAGTTACCTGAACGATTTAATTGCTGGCTCCGCATAGAAATCCTCAACGCATATCTTCGAACGGGACAAGATTTACAGGGGTAAGACTCTAGGAAAACCAATTGTGGTATTCACCTGCCTGAGCAATGACATTTTGTAAGTACTGAAGCACTACGTATTTGCACTACTTTCACGCCCGACTCCGCTTTCCTTCCGAACCTTCCGTTTTATCACCAGTTCTTCGGTAGCAATTTTGGAGATATATCGCTGTCTTCGTTTTTCACACTGAAACCCTAAATTTCAAGTTCTCTCTCATAATCCTTAAATGTCCGCACTGACGATGTCAATCGACTGTCAGTTTGAAGATGATCTCAACCATGGTGTGACGCACGGTTGCGAACTTGAAACGGTGCAGACACTGATTTGGATAATCCGTAGTTTCCAGAACAAAATCTGCAATTCCAGAATGAAGGAGGGTAGGGTGGTAGTCACGCCCGTTGCGTCGCATTTCGTCGAGGTCGCTTCCGTGCACACGATCGCCGATGCAAAAACCAAAGGCAGTACGCTCCACTGTCGTGTCACATGGACGAAAATCTGGAAAGGTCACGTTTCCACTTCCGTATTCCGACGTACGCCCTCTATAAACTCTCTGTATTTACGTTTCGTTTATCAGATCGGCCGGTGGCGACCGGAAATCAAGAAAATCGTGATCAGGCTGTGTGAAATGTATTCAATTTATTTAGAAACGCAGATTTAAGCGTTGGGTGATAGGGCCGGGTCGTCGAATGCTACAAAGCTTGTTTTTTATTCCGAATACGATGATTTCGGAATGACTTTAAAACGTTTTCTTACACTGAAAATACTGCAGTATAGAGACTCCCTCACATGTGTTCATATTAGACATTGCCGGGATAAGCAGTTACAAACAAACGCTCGGTTGGACAATTAAGCTTGCTTTTATTAATCCCTACGAACAAAGTCCAGGCGGGACTTATAGATTTGGTCGTGTCCGTCCGTCCGTCCGTGAGACCGTGCGTCCCCCCCCCCCCTTATACGCACTTTTCTATGAGATGCCTTGAGAGCTGTTTTTTCTTTCAAACTTCTCTCAAACGTTATCGCATCTGCTTAAGTTTTTCATGTCTTACTATTTTTGGGTATGACGTTGTTTTCCTAAACGCTGTCGGGGGAAATTGCCTATTTATACCTCTTTGCCCCCTCTTGCAAAACTTTCCATGTGTGACCGTAACATGTAGCACTGAAACCGATAATTGGCTGACACCTGGCTGTCCAAAGCAAGTCCCGGCTATAAACTAAACCACGCCCTGCACTACCGAAATTCATATTTACAAAATAGAAATATTTCAAACTTTTCATTCTCAAGTTACATCTTAATTAAGCCGGTAATATTAGTGGGTTTTTTTCAGTTTCCCATCAAGATTAATAAAAATTGACCCAATTTGCAGGTGTATTATCCTTTCTACTTGATATATCTCGTCAGATTAACAAAAGACAGTTTTTGAATGACGTCATGGAAATTAAAACTACTACAACACTTTCCCGTATATGTCCCATAACACCTAGGGCAAATTACACTTTCTAATTGACCACTTATACCAAGGTCCCTAAGCCCGATCCCGACGGGGTAGACTAATTAGTGAAGTGGACCTTAATCTCAGTTTTATCGTTGAAGCATAAGCTAGTTTCAGGCTTGGAAAGCTTATTCAAGCACAGAAAACGAATTCAATTTCCAACCTTTTTGTTCAAAATAGATCTCTCTTTATGTCAATTCTATGTCCTTTTAAAACCCTATGACAGAGTAAATGACGATTATAGCAGATATATATTTGTTTTCATATGAGATTTATGCTAATTCTTTTTAAAAGTTCCGCGCACACGCCGAGTCTTGTATAAACACATAGACAAGCCATAACTGATTATGCCGACTGTGACAGGATAGCTTCCGTTTACCCAAGCCGTAAAAGAATCAAGCTCCGTTTAAGCTTGGCAATTTAGTGTTGCAACTGATATCCTCAAATAGAATTGTTCTCGCTTTACCTTTATTTGGTTTTTGGGCTTTGACACGCAACTTGAAGTATACTGTAATTAACGTTTTGAAGCTGTCCCGGTTTGGGGTATATCTTTGATAAAACACTCGGCGGCAACAGTGACCGGATTGGTTCAAATCTTTGCATCATTAATAAGATTAATCCTCATTACCAATAACTGATTCCTAAGTTGGTGACTTGTGTGCGAGGTCCTTTAGAATTCCGCGGGATCCTTAGGTTGAAAGGCTAGGTGATGAGTTTAGCCGTTTACTCACCATCAACGCACAACGAATGAAAAGCCCCATCTAAGAGTCAGGACCGCCCACATTGGACCGACTGATCCATTAGCTCAGTTGGTAGAGCATCTGTAATGTCTACGGGGGTGTGGGTTCGAGTCCCGCATGGGTCACTTTTCATTCACCACTGTATTTCATTAAGTGTTAATTTTAGTACAAGAATCAATATCAATGTCAGTAAACATCATCTGTCCTCACTCAATGAAAATCAAAGCTGTTGTTTGTTTTCCAGTTTCTTTTAATTGACCGACCGTTAGCTGCATTGTATGTTAACACAATGGTCTGATACTTGAGTTAATAAGGGAAACACCGGTAATGATACTTGACTTAATAATAGAAACACCGGTAATGATACTTGACTTAATAAAAGAAACACCGGTAATGATACTTGACTTAATAATAGAAACACCGGTTATGATACTTGACTTAATCAAAGAAAGAACTTCCATGTTTTGACAGACTACAATTGTTGGGGCGACTTGCAGCGATTTCGAAGCTGTTATCCTATTGGTTGGCTGAATCTTACCAATATAATTAAAACAATACAAATAAACTCCCTAAGTTGCTGTGAATAGTGACAATCGACCAATCAGATACAACCTTGCAAACACGGTGCGAGTCAGCCGCAATTGTTTGCCTTCTTGTATCAACTCGGTAGAATGTTCGTCATGGAATTAACAGAATTACACATATACCGTGTAAAACTTTTACCTGGAAATTACGATCGGAACAAGCGTACATACATTTTTACTGAATTTTGTAAGATCCTAACGCAATATTATTGTAAAAATACGACTATCGAGACAAATAGGAGAGACTGGAAAGTATTTGGAATGACAATGTTCAAACTTTTTATTTTTGAAACGACGGATGACTAAAATTCGTAAACAAATTAAATTTTGTGTACTCTCTTAATTTACTAGAAATAAATCGACCTATCCTATCCAAAATTTGATCTGGCTTCCCTACGACAAACTATTGAAATGAAAATATCATGCGTGAGAGATTTCGATTATCCTAAATTATGCTGATATAGACACCTCGGTGTATTTAATAGTTACTTTTCCTTTTTAGAGTGATTTCGGATAATCGAAATCTGTCAGGCAGAGATTAATTTGAATGCAGTCCACCGATTACATTTCAAGCCTGGAACGCTTTCAACGGCAGGCCATCAGTCATTCCATAGATGTATCTGTGTTCTAGTTTCTCGTCCAGGAACCACTACTGCACGTTTTTGTTTTGCATCAGTCCCATCGAGTCTACTGCGAATTTTTCAAACTGTTTAGATTGCTGTCAAAAATCGTACATTCGGTTACTCGCCTCTCGCAAACGTACAGTCAGCTGAGAAGACACGGGATGTTTCGTGATACAATAAATTATTTTACATTGTTGTAAAACAACAATTTGCCATTGTTTGGACCCTTTGAAGTCAGTAAATGCGTGGAGGTTGGCCTACTGAGACGAAAAATGTCGATAGTTGTGGATTTTGTTATAACACATGTCGTATTTCAAAACCATCCCAGAGCGATTTTTACAATGCAAAAGCAGCTTTCTTCAAAATGGTGTAAATTTTGATAGATCACAGTCTCTCCACAATAGGGGGACTGCGGACGAATATAGCACTTAGCCTCGTATTATAGCAAACAACTTTCTGTCGTGTATTTGCTTTGAAAATTTTATGCTATTGACTCGAAAATATTAATCTTTACGGCCCTGATACGGCTTTTGCGGCCCGAGGTCGTACGGCGGAAGGGCCCGAGCGTGCGTATGCACCCGTGTTGAATATAGCCACTCTCATTCGTATTGTCTATACAATGTGAACTTTCCACAAGTGTCCGCTCAAGTCTTAAAGTTTTAATATTTCTAAAATTATGAATAACCTTTTTCACGACACTTTGATTTTAGACGATTTGCAATCTTTTAACTCTGTTAAGGGTAAAATACTCTTAACAGAAGAAGATAAAATTACTTGACAAATACTTACAACCTGAAATAATTATAGACAAGATAATACTATGATAACAGCCTCGTCGGCTGGATTTTTTGTGAGGGCGCTATTATTAGTCATGAAAGACATTGAAAACACCGAGCATTCCCAAGGAATATTGCAACGAATGCCTTTCGGTGACATAGTTTCATCAGTTTATGTTGTGCAACAACAACTTTAAAATTAAATGTAAGGTGTAGATAAATAAATACGGATCATGATTCTAATTCTCGATCACAGTATTCACTATACACATGTTGACAAACTGTATTCATTTTTAGGTAGAATGCACTTTGGGGATAGACATTTGGACTCTAAAACTTTTACAATATCATCTTGGCTAAGCAGTTGTAAGGGCTCACTGAGTAAATTTAGTCATCAGTAGGCTCAGTTTTGTATAAGCCGGAAATGTTAGGCCCATTTCTCTTCTATATAAATAATACAATAACGGTGGTCATTTTGAATTTCAAATATCGACAAATATCGGTTACTGCATTTTATCCTCGATTTTGAAGAATAGTTGAACATTTTCTTTAGGAGATTGTATAAAAAAGTTTAAATCTACCTTAGTCCAATCTTACCGAATTGAATTTTACAGGAGATGTGGGATTATATTTTGCATTCACTAGATGATCTCGTCTGAGTATTACACTCACATGGTGCCGCACACGGAACGTGACGGTAAACTCAATGTGAAACCAATGCAATGATAAAAACGATCCATCCGAATGGAATAAGGGGATATTATCTATTTTGTTTGAAATATATATCTTGTAATGGTATGTACAGTTACGATTTCTGATGATATTTTTTGAATTTCTTGTTGACAGGATGTAAAGCCGGTTTAGCACTATCATTCTATCTTCTATCTTAGGAAAGTACATGAAGAAAACATTTACTCTTCGAAAACGCTTACTGAATTTTACTGAGTTGATCTTTCAAGAGTATTTTAGAGAGACTAGTTTATCATATAAATTTGTAATCATTTTTTGTGAGGGACTTGGTCTACATCCAAATCTGTTACATCTTGAAAATTCCTTGGCTATCTGCAAATTCAAAACTTTAGCACTTTCTCAGAAAGTAGCATCAGGAGGATGGGACAAAGTCTAAATAGAATACGCAATATGTGTGTTA
The DNA here is from genome assembly GCA_001465055.1 of Ptychodera flava. Taxonomy (NCBI): domain Eukaryota; kingdom Metazoa; phylum Hemichordata; class Enteropneusta; family Ptychoderidae; genus Ptychodera; species Ptychodera flava. The sequence goes on along the minus strand of LD348481.1, from coordinate 149,408 downwards.
TGACTCAATGGAAGATGAATTCCAAAATTTGGTATGAAGTTCATTTTACATCACCATTACCAACAAACAGGTCTTGTACACATTTGCCGTATGATGTCAACAGAAAATATAAATACTTTTGAGGCAACTGAGAACTTACACATATGGTGCAATAAAATGCAGAGACGGATAAAGGTGATATGAACCAGGGGACGAAGCAAAGTTTAAGTATTTTAACTTTATATATTGCTGTAAATGTTTAGCTACTGTGAGCTGCTGATCATCTAGTGACCGTCTTACAACATAGCAATTCTTGTACATTTGAGGGATGGCAGCAACTACTGAATTGAAATTTGATAAGGTCGTCTGTCATAAAGTCAAAAATCTCTCGAACTGCTCTGGAAGTATACATATACTGAACTCTTCCAGCGTTGGTCTAATTAGTAATCACTGTTTCATATTAGTCTACAGAGGAATATTATACGTCGTGTATATCGGACCAGCTTTACCAAATTTACAACACGCAATCACTAATCATCATTTACTTTTTTTCCGGTACACTGCATCTATGTCAGTTTGGTCTTTCAACATTTCAAAAAAACCCAAAAACAAAACATAACAAAACCAAACAAAACATTTTGTCCTTCATAAGTGTCGCAAATGTCGAAGTTTATTTTGTCCTTCTTAACGAATACTTTCATGTCACTTTCGACTTGCATAATGGAGCAAACATCCGTAATATTTGCATATTTTACGGTTATTTTCTCAGTTTTGGTAAAACTCTTGAGGTGTGAAAAATAGTTGACAAGACCCATCTGCTACTATACAATAGATGTTTATTCTTCCTAACGTTTCGGACGTACACGGACGACCTTCATCAGAGGCTGTACAGACACAGTGGAAAAAAGGGAACGAAAATTACATTTTGTTCTACTCGGACAATGAATACGATAACAAATATGAAACGTGCTTTATACACAGGAAAAAAATTGCATTAAATTGGTTCTTATTCACAATTTTTTAACAACAGATGATGAAATAAGCATTTTGTGTCTAAAATAATCTTCACTCTTTATTAAAATTATCTTTCCACGGGTGTTTGTCAATGTGTCTTGATACCTTCAGTTGGAGGATGACAAAATATGATAAAATGCAAATCTGTCACTTCATAAAACACGCCGATAACTCTGAAACTACTCATATCTATACAAATGACATCCTTTATTTCACATTCTATATTTGCTGACAGTTAGGATTATGAATAAAAAAGCAGACACACAAATAACAAAACTCGAACTCCACGTTTGACATCAAATGCCCTTTCCCCTCTTCCAATTTAATCGGAAGATTGTTTTCAGGAAAACTAGTCGACCATGAGATTGTGGAGGATTGTTTATGAAGCAGCATCTTTTGAGTTCAAGTGATGGAGACAGAGGCGGCGGCTCTATTTCTTCAAACTTTATTACTACATCTACGATGAACTATTGCTACAATAATATAATGTATCAGTGGTTGGATAGGTGTCGACCAGATCCATTGGTGAGCGATGTGCTCTGAGTATAAGCATACACATACACTATACTGTACATAAGTATATACTGAAGTAAAGTGGCTAATTCAGGCTGTAATATAGCCGGTTTTGGCGGGAAAGTAAGAAGCGTCTTTGACTTTGATTGGTCAGAGATGAGTCACACGTCAGAAACAATTAAAACTGTGTGTAACCCGCAGGATATTAAAAAAGGTACTGAAGAATGACAATCTGTCTTCATTGTCAAGGAATTAAGAAGTAGTTATGTCTGTTTAACGTTTCTCAACAGAAATTACGTGATTGAACCTTCAATTTAACATGACAGATTACTGAAATATAGGTTGTTGGAAGAAAAAACTCTAACATTTCAAAACAGCTGAAGAGTGGCTTAGTTTAACGGTAGTTTTCTGACGGTTTCAATGGAACAAAATAGGCCTAATGGCAAAAGGTTTTTACGTTGCAAACCTGCTTGCAGTAGTCGAAAGATCATTAAAGCCTAAATCATGCGATATTTTACTATCCTGGGCTCGATTCACGAGTAATTTTTGTCATTAGATATTACAAAAGAGTTGTTATTTGGTGTGACGTATGTGTCGCCGAGTCGCTCGATAACCCGATAGAACTTTCAAAAACTTGCAAAGTTTTAGAGTTCTAGTGCTAAATTATTAAACGCTATGATAGTTATTGAAACAAAAACAAAATACTTCCACCGCGAGCTGCAAGCAATAAATATTTTAAAAGCTCCGATATCATGTCGTCTGCCATCATGTAATGTGTGAATTAGAGATAAAGCTTTTCCGAAAAACGTGGTTTCGATATTGTCGTGTCGAGTGTAGGAAGTACATGTACATAGGAGATACTATACGAACCTGCCCAATGACTGTCTCTATATCACCGTACTTTCAATATATCTAGTCACGTGTCGGCATCCTGAATTGTTCGTGAAAACCATTTTTTTAACTTCGAAGGAAAAAAGAAATCTAGAAAATAAAATCGCCTGATGCCAGGAATCTATTACAAGAATGTGATTAGGTCCCCTGTACATTGACAGAATTCATCTCTGTGTTGATCGCCGATAGTGATGAGCCGATACCTTTCTACTGACACTAAGAGTCAATTGACAAACGTTTATATTCTACACCTGATTCCCATTTCTTACACAGATACATGAGTCTCTGTTACGGAGATTACTAAATCGACGCTTGCTAGAAGCTGAACGATACAGTGGTGAACACCGTGACGGCATGGTATGCCTCATTAAACACACTGATCGATTCACAGGGACTCGTAAGTGGCCAATTTAAAGATGATAAAATAGTTCTACAAACCTAGTTTTGTGTACGAGCCTTCCCCCTTTTTTCCTCTTCTCTTCTCCTATGTTTCCTCGCTTTGCAAGTCATAACGGTTCAGTGATAATTATGTATGCATTATGCAAAGGGCGCCCCCTTGCTAAACTTTGGTATCGTAGATTCAGCGTTGTTATCATATTGATGGCTATCGTATAGCATTCCAAACGTACCAGTTCACCAAGGGGGCGAACTGCATACTTCACTTTCATAGGAAAAAAAAGATTGTATTAGTTTCTTAATTTTGTCATTTTATTGGAATTATCGTTATTATATCGAAAGTTACACAAAGTTAGCAAACACATTTAAGTAGGGCATACTGTTTTCACTATTCCTGTTTGGAACATTTAAAGGGGAAGTTCACCAAGGATGATTTTTACGTATGTGGTAGCTCTGTGGTCATTTACTCCAGAAAAGCTATTTTCACCATTTATAACTCGCCCGATTTTCTACGAAAATGATAAAAATAGTACAGGAAGTTGCCCATGTAATTTGAATCATGGGAAAAAAGTCCCAAGCTTGGAGCTTGCATCATGTGATATGGAAGGGACCATCTTCGGATGGGTATGGCCCCGACATTGTCCACTCACAATAACACAGTTGTAAACAGCAACACAAAATCTGACAGTGGACAGTTTATTATAAGTGATTCACCGTTTATGCAAGGATATTGCGTTTAAACAAAAGTTATGTAAATACGCACAGCCTGGTTTAAGCATGGGTGAGTGGACAATGCCATACCCAAGGGAAAATGGTGCCTTCCATATTACATTATGCAAGCTCCAAGCTTGGCGCTTTTTCCCATGATTCAAATTACATGGGCAACTTCCTGTACTATTTCTATCGGTTTTTGTAAAAATCATGCAAGTTATAAATGGCGAAAATAGCTTTTCCGGGATAAGTGACCACAAAGCTAGCACATATGTAAAAATCATCCTTGGTGAACTTCCCCTTTAACGATTCTGATTATTTGAGAACAACGTCATTGATCACAGCAAGGGAAATACAACTGCATTGGTTCATCTGTACTCTTCAATTTATCGGTTCCTGCATTTCAAAGATCTAAAGCCCATCGGATGAACAATCATGGACGCTGGAGTTAAATGAGCGTAGAGACTACCTGCACAGCATTGGTCATTTAGAACCAGTGCATTCATTGTAAATCAATGAACATTCGAGGTTCTGTCTATACTTACATCGTCTAAACTCTGTAGGCAATGACCACTGTGGGTAGAGGTATGGGTTTGTGTAAGGAGTGCGATGTTTACATAGGTAACAAGCCTTTAAAAATCGTAAGTTTGTCAGATTATGTGCCCTCGAGCGCTTCGAGCCGAAAGTTATACCGCATATTTTCACTAGGAAAATTAATTTTCAAACAATTAATTCCATCTGAAAACATGTATGATACATTTAAAATCACGGTTGTGGCCACCAGATATTGTATTCCCTTTGTTGGTTGAATCTAAACACATATCTCTCTCTCTCTCTCTCTCTCTCTCTCTCTCTCTCTCTCTCTCTTTTCACCTCCAAATCGTGACTACTTTACACAATTCAAATTTCGATTTGTCGACACATTACCAGTATACAACCAAAGATACCAGTTTCCATCTCACTGGCAGCCAATCATAGCCGACATAACATGGAATTCCGGTTCTCCTACTTTGCCTTCAAAATTAGTTAAGGCTTTTATCTATCGCATCATTGTACATCTACATCAGTAATTTTGATTGTTCAGCTTTTAAAATTGAATACGATTTGGCCAAGATGAACCGATAAGGCAAACACTGAGTAATTTGTGAAATTCACAGCTGTCATCTCTTACACGTTGTCTAAATTTCCATTTTATATGAGTTGCATTTGCCAGATTTACAGAGGCCCGTTGCCGGTGATCGTCTAAACTTCCATACTGGTACACTCTACAACATATCCATATCTCAAATAGCATACTGGACAGACGAAGTATTCATAATGATATAGAAAGTAAAAGGCCTGAACTTTTGCTGCAATTTTCCTCGAGAGATATTTTAACCTTTCTCTTGCTAATCAAGAATAAACGTCAGGGGTCATGTGCAAATCTAGAGAAACATATTACCCAAGATTTACCAATATTTTGAAAAAAAAAATGTTTGCCTTCGCTGCGTTAATCATATTTGGAAATGAAATTATCGCTTTTGTTAAAGCACGAGCTTTAAAATAAGTCCCCGCGAATGGTAGATCAGAAAAGAATCGTAAACGTTTGAGAATTCGAATATCTGTCGTCAGGCGCATTCTATTTCAAATATTTTGAATTCTGATTACAAACCGTGGTGATTTCAGAAAGCCGAATACTTCTATCGTCGATCTATCTTTTGATCCCTACACTTTATTCTTGCGACATTCACAATTCTAGAACGCGCCAGTTTCGCAGATTTTGATACAGAGGGTACGACAGTCCACAGTAAAATGGAGGGACCATGGAGTGCCCTGGCAATGTATATTACCAATGATGCTTTCTGGTGACAGTTCATTCAGAAATGAAATACGGTGGCCCTTTGAGGTCGCCATCACTCACAAGGGCGCTCTCGTAAGAGTTAATTAGCTTTGCATGCGGCTTTGGAGCCCATACCTCACCAGGACGAGGTGCTGCATGCTCATTTTACTAACCTCCTACCCGCTCTAGTGTTTCATTAACTTTCACCATGTTGTGCGTTGTATTCTCATCAACTTTTTTTTCTGAAGTTTTTTAAAAGTTTATCGCATCATAGTTGTTTGCATTCTACCTACTTGAACAGAGTTTCTTGAAATGAAAGCATTCGTTCGGCAATTGATCATTGTCATTGTAACTTTATAATTCCTTAACCGTGTGTAACTTAATAGCATGCGTTGTACGGCAGTTCCTCAGTAGGTGCAGCATTAAACGGGGTACCTTAAACTTGTCTCAGACAGCCAATCTGTGTCAAGTGCTTTCTTTCTTATAGCTCGTTACTAGCAGAGGGTAAATATACAATATACCTCCCTACAAAGTCCCAACATCTTCGCTGGACGGACCTGCAGTTAAATTGTCATGTTCCTAAATACGATTTGCGATCAATTTCCCGTGTCGTCCTGCATTTACCCGGTTTGGAACATTGGCAGATGAGCAGATTCTGTGTTGAAATACTGTAGCTCAAACATTGTGATAATGCAATGGCGGTGTTGTTTGTTTGTTGTTGCTGCTGTTGTTGTCTTCTCTTCTTCTTCTTTTTCTTTATTTTTTATATCAACCGCGATAAGTTCAAATGCTATACAGGTGTTTTTACTATCCATGGTACCTCGCTCACCATGATTTTTGCAGAGGCAAGTAGTGGTTGTTCCTCTGATAATAATATTTGACCTCTGTTTATGAGTCGATACTTTATTTTAAACAAGTTGTGACGTAGTATATGACTTGGCTACGCAGGTTCAACGCACAAAGTTCTTTTACTGAAACAAATACTATATAAAGGTCACTCGGAAGTGAGCATATAAGAACAGGGGGTGTGCTATATGTTCTGATCAAGGAAGTACAGCTATATTACCTCAACTGTCTGCTAGGATGGCCTAGCCTGTTACATGCTCTGATCATGGAGGTACAGTTGTATTACCTCAAAGCTCTGGCTGGCCTAGCCCACAAACATATCATCATAATTATGAAGGTGTCGTCATGTCAGGGTTAATTATTTAATTAAACTTCCTCGTAACCATAATAACGTTGTCAAGTAAGACAAATTCGTCAACAAAGATATGCACCAAAAACCTGATCAAAAATAAAACTGATCAGTTTCTTTAGGCGGCTTGCGGTTCAAAAGACCGTAACCCATTCCCAATGCAAAGATGACTCATAAACTATTAGGGCCTGGATAGAATTATTAGACAGGGCCGCTGGTTAGACTCAAAGGGTGAGGCAGGGAAAAGGGTCAATCCCAAACTTTTGGGTAAGAAAACTGACCTTCGCAAGTCCTGCTCTAGACTTGGTTCAAGTCGGTGAATTTAAAAAAAAGAACAAAACATTCATGATAGTTTCTCTTGTGTCTCTCCTATTTCGTACAAACCGATCCTGAATTTTGGTAGCTCACGCCAGGTTTTCCCAGCGATTGAATGCGTCACGTTTGAGTCTGCGCAGTAGTGAGTTAGTTTCTGCCGGATTCACCGACTTGGACTTCTTGCAAAGTACAGGCGGTGAGACGGACTGTGTACACAGTGACGTAAGCAAATACAAAATGATTGACAGCCCCCGCCGTTATTCTGGCCAATAAGAAGAACGCATGCTAATAAACCTCTGCATACATTAAAAAGTTTGTTGTCATCTCCGTGCAAAGCAAGACATCGAGTACGTTTTATATCTGGGCGAATAATGGCATCAGGTTAGTACATCAACCGCGTTTTACAACAGATCGGTCGACCATCGTTAATTATGCGAGATTACCAAAGAAAGCTTGTTGAGAGTTACATTTAGGGAAAAGATGTGTTCGTCTGCGCACCAACCGGCAGCGGAAAATCACTGACATACGAAGTCGCCCCACATTGTTTTGATTTCCATCGCTTTAGGCACGTTAGAGAACAGGCTACAACTGTAAGGTGCCGGCGACGATTTTCGCATTTTGCAACATGGGCCCCACAAACAACACAGATATTTTCACGCGTTTTTTGTGATACAACAGAGGTCGTGCTGACTTTTGTGGAAGTGATCGCACTCAACATTTTGTCAACAACGCCATGTGAATTTTATGCACGTCTCGTTTGGGTCAACTGGTAACTCCTCCCAATGTGTAAAATTTAGTGATGTCATCTTATGAATAATATATGAGTAAAGAAAACGTCATCTCATGAATAATTTATAGCAACGCAGATCGTGCAAGAAAGCCAAGTCTGTGATTCCGGGTGAAACCCCGGTGTATAGCGTTCACTCCACTCATCGCGTTCACCCTACTCATCGCGTCCACTCACGCGCGCGTTTCACATGAAAGCAGAATACAAATAATTGCGTTCACTCCACTCAAACATTCACAAATCACAGACTTGAACCAAGTCTAGTCCTGCTCGAAAACTCGTTGTTCTCCTCTGTATCCTTTTGATGCAAGTGTATATATGAAAATGACGATGATTTTTCTTTTCTAATAAGAACTAATTAAACATTATTATTGTTAAAAACTGATAATGTAAAAAAATGAGGCATGCTGACAATTACTGTGAGCACAAAATTAAGTTTCCCGCGAAACTAATATTTTCAAGTGCCCCCTGCGTTGAAAACATCTGGCAGTTAGATATTATTTGTCAAAATAATACCAAATATCACGCAGTATTTATCATATTTTGCATCAATTTATAATTGTCTCATAAAAGTCTTTATTTTTTTATATTTCATGTTAATCTTTCATCTACCAGTTATAACAGTACAAGACAAGTACTTGGCCCTTCTAAATAGTGAGTTCTTTGGAGGAACTTTTTGGTTTTAATCCAAGTACAGCTTTGTTGTAGAAATTAAAGCATCCATAATTACTACAACTAAGCTTATATTGTCAGTAATGGCCTACAGCATCCTCATACCTTCATATACTTGCCTAAGCATACACTTAAACAAGTTAGAGGTTCCGCTATTGAATTCTTAGAAGACCGACACTGTTTTACACTTGCCTGGACAAAATCACACATTGACGTCACAGTAAATCTACTCAGCGTAAAATTAAGCCTACCATTTGACACGATCTATTTACTTAGATCGTTTAACGTATTTACGATAGATTTAGACGACAAAATAACCGAAAAGTTCAGATATTCTTCGAACTCATCACCTCATGTATATACTTCACCGTACTTCGGCCGTAGGCCGGGGCTGAATAGCCATTACGGCAAACAAAGGCCTGTGTGCTACAATTATTGCAGCTAACTTCACAGTTGCCTGTGGTGCTTTAAACGGGGAAAGCCGAAAGACCGAATCTTAGGCATACACATTCATGCCGGAAAATGCCGAGAGAGTTTGACCGGTTAAGAAGGGCTTGACTACGCAGTTTCTGCGTAGTGAAGCTTCATTACGTATTCATGGTGACCCCTGGCCAGCTGTCAATAACTTTGGGGGCTTTTGTCTTTTGGCCTGCTTTGCATATGCGTCGTTGGACACGACCTGCCAATCACCCGGGTAGTCAATTAAACTATTAATTGACTGTTTACCGACCCAATTAACACTATCCAGCAGTATCAGTCATATTTTAATCGCGTGGCCCGGGTGGGCACAACGTAGGAACGCGTGTATTTCTGTGTGTACGTTTCACTTGTGGTGTTGTTTTTACCATCGTGTGTCCTTGTTTCACCTACAGCATTGCTTTCAAGGTGACAGGCTTACTATTAATGTTCAGTATCATTGCACCGAGTTCTGCCCACGGTGAAAACCACCTGTTTTGCGAACTAATTACTGCCCGTCGCTGCCCGTCCTGAATGTAGCCTATCTATAGCTACAGTAATCACATAAATCATTTATCAGTTTTGATATATACTCCTAAATTGTAAGTT
>LD348481.1:120490-138359 GCA_001465055.1 Ptychodera flava | reverse complement strand
GCAAATGCACATAATTTATGCTGTTGGAAATACTGGCCGCTCATAAACAAGACAATAAACTCAATATATGTGCATTTTACTTATATTGTCAAAGTACCACCGACACCAACAAAAAAACCAAATGGTTCAGTCCAGGTATTTGCAACTCTGCCATCCGACTGGTCAACAGGAAATCAACCATAGGTGTCTTTTGGCACGCGTATACGCCAGTCACCTAGGCGACGGTAATCTGCACCACTTATCACCATCGGGAAGGTACTCCTCCCCATATACCACTGGTGATCCCACCCTCAAGGCACTGCGTCATTCGACCAAGCATTGTTATTGTAATTTCCTGCATAAAATTAACAGCGAGGTCAACCGGTCAAACTCTCTCGGCATTTTCTCTCATGTTTTAATGCCAACGGTCGATATTTGACGTGGCGACTGCGCGCGGATCGCGTGATATCGAGAAAAACATGTCTTCACAAAAGTAAAAGTTTGAATTCCTGTGGCCCACTTAAATTCAGCTTCCGAACATCGAACGTTCGGCACTGGGGCCATTGCCAACTAAGCTATGGAGTACGAGTCTACGCTGACGCTGCTGTACGCCACAGTACCACTCACGTCGGTGATCGGTCATGCCCCGTGGGAGAAAGCTGAGCCTTACTGAATCGGCGAAAATACGAAAGACAATTTTTGCTGATACCACCAGAATTCGCATAGGTGACTAGCAAAGTTACATAGCGGCCACTACTTTGTATGTATAGACGCATACCACGCACGCGGCGAACCACACGTACTGTGTGGCAGACGACAAAATGTAGTCATCCGAGGCGGCTAATATTTAACACGTAAAAACTGATGTTCATGTGGTATTGGTTAAAATATAATACAACTGATTTAGAATAACGAAAACAACAAAAACTAAGAAGAGGTTTTAAAACACTTACCTGAGGTAAAGGCATAATGCTGTATGTAAAGTCTTTGCAGTGGGAAGTAAATTAATTGCGTCGTTCGAACTTATTATAGACTCCCTAGAATATCGTCAATCAGCACAACAACAAACCTTCAGGGGATTTCGGGTCAAAATCAGAAACGATCGTAAAACTTCGGGATGTGAAAAATACGCTCCGGAAATAACATGTTTTTATCGATATCTCGCGATCCGCGTGCAGTCGCCCTGTCAAATATCGACCGTTGGCATTCAAAATGTGTTATAAAAATGTTACCAAGTGGGAGTGCCTCTTTAAGCCTATGCCCATCAGTTTAGTACGTTAAAAGACATAAAACGTTGATATATGTAGCAGGAGAAATTTTTATTACAGAGGACCTGAAATGAATGTTCCATGTGAAAATGAAAATACATTGCTTTTACAACTAGACTACTATATCTGGAGAAGTAATCATAAGCTTAGACACACTGGACTCTTTTCCAAGAAACGAGGTGGTTTTTTCATCAATAGAATTCTAAGTTAGCTAGTGTCACTAATAAGAACATAGCATCAACATTCTTGCGCTACAATAAACAGAAAAATATTTACTGATCACAGATTTCAATGTATTGATATATCTGCATGACTCTTTCCATTCCCTGAAATTTAATTGAAGAGCTGACGATGATTGGAATTCAATGTAGCAAACGACGTCATTAGTAGTTAGAATGGCGGTTGTCATTGCTTTCACATGTCTTTATTCATTGTCTGTCACGTTGGTATGTAGTTTAAAATCCAAAAATAAATCTTAAACTATCTGATAATATAGTCATGCAGAAGCTAAGAAGAACACAAAAATCATGAAAATATTAAAACACTCCGAAATTAGGAATATGGCATTAAAGATTACATATCAACTTCAGGAAAATGATTTTGGCGTTAAAATTTTCAGCACATTAATAATTTTTAAGCCACTCGTTACGTAATCAACCATTGCAAATACAATATCAGAGCGTTCACTGTAGGTTGAAGTAAGATCATTGAAACAGAAAGAGGTGTGGTAGGGATATCTCATGATTTTGCATACTTTGCATAACAAATCTTTATTTCACGCTGAATACAGAAGTTTTATTGAACATAAGACTAATCTAAGAAATTTCTAACAACCTCTGAACACTATATGAACATTTCATTGAATATAAAACCAATCTCACAGAAAACCAACAAACTCAAAAGCCTAGGCTAAAGACACACTCATTAGATGTAAAAGACAATTACGAAAATTGTATTTTAGAGAACTTTTTGTAAGTTCTTGAGATCGCCATATAAAAACTTCTAATTATGAGACAATTGTTTCAATTTATAAGAGAATCTTTACTTTTTTAAATCTGAAAATCATCTGATAAAAATTCTTACCGCTCTATTTTGAGCAAGTATGCTTGGTATGTATAATTCGCTTTGGTGTCGTTGGCTTCACAGTTTGTCTTTAATGTGCTGAAAGATAATGAATATTTGTCTCTCTATATTATTGTATTGTCTACTCTGGTCAATGATTTTCTGTCCAAGTGCAATATGTTTCATTGCATCATTGGTTTGCAATATATGTTGTTGATTATTCGTATGTTTGGCTCTGTGCAATGTACTCTTCAATTAGTCACGACACACCCTTTCTGTGATGCTGTGGTCCCCTGGTGACACATGAAGGCGCTGAAACATATCAATGATGTCATTCCTTGCAACTTCTACATCCTCATCATTCAGGATTTTGATTAAATTGCTGAAAGTACTCTTATATATTTTGTAGCCCTCAGTTGGCGATCCTCCTTCTTGCCTTCGCTTTCCCATTCTTCGGACCACTTAGATAGAATTTCTTTGGTCTTTGATTGTCCTTCCAATCCTTGTACTTCAATGTGTGGTATACCCATTAGATCTGCCATTACCCTGTAGTCAGCTGTGACATCTCTCTTTACACCCATTATCATGGTGAATTTCTTAAGCGTGTCTTGCATCATCCACTTCACGTCACACTCATATCCGCCGATACGAAGTAGTGTGGTATCATACCCGGCACACAGTAATTCGGTAATAGCTTCTTCTTCACCACACTCGTCGTCGTAGACGTTGACACCTTCCATTTCGGCTTCCACAATCTTCTGCATCGGGTAGGATTTAACTTTGTTCGGATCGACATGAAGTCTCAATGAACGGGCGCTGAGAACACGACTCTCGATATCACTGCCGGGGCAGCATATTTCAAAGACGTCATTGATCTGTTCAGATACCATTTCCAGTAAGTTGTGACAGTCTCTGATGTTTTTTTCATTCTTTGCCCTGACGCAGATGTGAATGGCTCTCCAACCCCTGGTCATGTACACCAAACATTCAACCATATGGCAAACTTTGATACCATTCTTCCATATTCCACTGGGAGTCTGACCTAGGTCACGGAAATGATTGTAAAGTCTTGCCTCTAGTCGTGGAAACAATCCAGGTGAGAAGCTATCTGTTTCATCTCGACATTGAGTTCTTCGACCGAAATAGATTTGTTTTGTTGGATCCACTGCCCACTGTGATTCTGGCATGTCGTCCATCAATAATGCAGGTGCGATGTACAGCATATCGCTAAGAGATACCGAAGGGCTGTGGTCGGCTTCAAAGACGAGCTCGAATATCTTCAAAAGATTAAGAAGTAGTTCAGTGTCGGCAAAGCCACTGAACACTTCGTCAATGTCACTTCGACTGTCGAATTTCTGATTCTTACGTAACTTCTTGCTGTATTGACGAAAAATTTAAGTGGCTAGCATCGGTCCAAAAACTCTGGAGCACAGCCACTGGATATTGAGGACAATGGTATCATCGCCATGTGAATGTTTGATAAACAGAAGCTGCAATTAAGGAAAAATTAATGTTCAGAAAATACCTAATAAATATAAAATTTTCATTAACTTTTGAGAATCATTACCTTCTTAAGATGGCATGTAATAATTCTGCTCAGCTAACGACAATAAATAATATTACCACATATATCACATATAGACAGTTTAGTTGGGTCTTATAGCTAAAAAAATCAATGATATATGAAACGAGAAGACATGCAAAATACTATTATATCACAATTAATAACATGATTTTGCCACCCGCAAGGAGCTTATCCATCTCTGGCTGTAGGAACAAAAGACAACATTCCGTGTCTATTCTGCAATTAGCGTGGACACCGATTATCAAACACATAAAAATAATTGTCAGATGTCAGCTGTAGATGCGAATGTTTAGCAAAGTAGAGAGGCGATTGTGATACAAAATACGATAGAAATCAAGGGTAAAGGCAAACATTTCGGTATTCTGTTGTCATGTTGTTTTCACATATAGCGGCAGTGTAGGGTTCATACATCAAACATCAATTTCAAAACAACGAATCATTAACTATGTAAACCCCTCCGATCAAAACTAATGGAATAAGATTTTTTTGAGAAATCTCTACCTCCCCGATGTTGTCAAGGTAAGATGTAGCCGTTTTGAGGAAATCTTCCTCGACCAAGGGATCTATTTTCTTCACTTGTTCCACATAGGCAGGCCAATACCATATTGGGAACTTCTCATTGATTTGCCATTTGTTCTTAATGTCTGCAATCTTCGCACACAGTTTAGGTATTTGTTCTTCCCTAGCTTCTAGCAGCGAGAACAATCGAAATCAAGACTTAATATATTCTTTAAGTTAAAATAGTAGTGGACGAAACCCAATGCTCATGGAAATTATTAAAAAGCGAAAAAGTAAAATAATTTTAATATGCCGAATGCTTAGTGAGGAAGACTGAATTTAATCTATTGCGTGACTTATAGAGTCAGTCCTGGCAAAATGAATATGTATTATGACTTACTATTTCGATTGGCAGTCATGTAAACTTTTCTTGTTTCGAATGCGACACGAATCGTTTCCTTAAAATCGTATTTTTCTAAAGCTTTAACCGTAAAACATTAAGTTTAAAACGTGTTTGAACTATTTGAGCTTCTCTTAAAATAGTTTGGCGGAGATAATTGGTAATAGCTTTGAAAACTGTGAAATAATCAAGTTTAGCATATTTCAAAGTACAAAATGTACAAAATGCGCCTGACGTGCAGTCAACAGTTCTTAAAATCAATTATACACTTTTTATCATATACCCATGCCCATATTGCTACATCCTAGTGACGTTCACCGTAAAATATCAGCCGTGATATTTCATGGTAAACGTTGAGATATGCACGATGAACGTCATCAGTTTGAGAGTTTTCCCGAACTACATTAGCAGTTTTTTGGTAAACAACGTAAACAACAAAATGGCTGCCGCTCCCTGCCTGCGAAGCGATGTCGCCGACGTAAAAGCTTGAAGGGCTTCGAGGAACACGGATATTTATACGGAAATGTCACGTTGAGTCTTGAAATGTTTTCCCATGGTATTTTTTTGGTCAAGTTCTAGCAAACATTCTGCCGTTCGCACGGCGCCGGCACTGTGCAGGGTCTCCACCGAACAGATAGCGAGCGCGTGGCGTGACAGCGATGTCGCGCGCGCGACGACTGTTGACATGGCAACTCTAAAGGTAAACTAACAAAATGGCGTCCCCTCTCCGCGCGAGCTCCGTGCCGTACGACGATCGAAATCAGGATAGATTTAAAGCTGAGCAGTTTTTGATCGGTTACAGTTGTACTAGCATATTGCACCTTAAAATGTTCCTTCTGTATGACGAGTTTTGTATCCCGGTGTCTTTCTTCTTGGGTTTCATTGAGATATGGACGACTTGCAGCTATGTCGCGCGTGATGTTGACATCTTCGTCGTATACTTTATGAATGAAGCCTGTTCACATAAACATTTTGATATTTATGCGCAAGGCGTAATAAAGTAAAGCCTCAAAATTAAAGGTTTTCCGTTCTATTAGTAAAAATTCCCTAAAATTATGGGCATGGGTATATGATAAATCGGTTATTACCCAATATCGCCTGCTCCTTGTGTCGTATCAGCATTCGTGTCATTTGTGCTGCGTCAGACACTCGACTTCGTCTCGTGTCTGACGCAGCACAAATGACACTCATGCTGATACGACACAGGAACATGCGATATTGGGTAATAACCTCTAAATATTTTATGATATCATCGTTGTTTTCACGTGTTGTTTCTCATTTGTAGAGTATCATGTTAATGACTAAATTTACCTTGCAATCTGATAGACATTTACGAAGCCTGTCCATATCCTTATGTCTAGAATCTTGACAATTTGCAGAAATGTTTCATCAACCATCTGCAGATATTCCCAAAACATGACCTGAATCTGCGACCATATGTCTCCAACGATCTTGATTGCTACAAAAGTAAGTATGAAACTGTCATCTGTCTTTGTAGAAAATACAAAAGGTGATAAATGTTTTACAAGAGTTATATTATTCTGCCCCGAATTACTTATTCCAGCCTAAGGCTTTGAAAGTCCGTTCATATATAATTGAAGAAGTTGAGGAAATTAAGCCTCCCATCCTGGACACAGCCACTCTATAAAATTGTCTGGTGATTTTACATAATGTTCTTAAATTTCCTGAAATTCTTTAAACGAATGGAAGAAGCTTTCTGCTTCTGATAGGTATGTTTGATTACTCATTCTTAGTGTGATAGAATAAAGTATTGTTCAAAATTGTAAGACATATCACATAAAACAGAACTGTGTAGGGACATCGAATTTTAGCTTAAAATAAACGTGTGGTGAAGGGTTTTTATGTCAAACTAGGTTTTAATTACATGGATTGGTTGCAATTTCTCTGTTATTTCTCTGCAATTTATGCCAGCAGTGCTACAAAGAAGCAAACAGGTCGATTGCATAACAAGCTAGACTGTCCATAATTTATAATCTGAGGTATCTAATTAAACGTAAGCGTATTTTGCGCTGTGCGTGAAATACCACAGATTGGTTTTATCGGAATATATTTAAGCAATAAAGCACACCCTGCGATGGTATACCATGAGATTTTGACAAGTTCAGGACATATATGCACGCTATGTGTGATTTATTGCTTGTATATCATAACAGTATATTGAAATTCTGGCGTGAAACGTCATAGAAGGACTTTTCCTCAAGCCGAGAGCTAGTGCGCATGCCAGCCATGGTATATCGCCAATATACAACGGTTCTTTTCGCGTCTCGACCAATCAGATTGCTGTATTTGCGCCCTCAATATACTGATATGATATAATTGTTGATATTAGATATTCATAATTTACGACGGCCTGGAGATTCGGCTTTGAAACACTTTCACTACGTTATCATAAGACGTGGCTACACGGATGATGTCAATCGTATTTGAATACTTGCGGCAATGTTTTAAAAAAACAGTGGTATGTGCATATTTCACTCACCATTATCCTGTAGAAGCTTTTCCACCATATCAGCTCCACTTGCCACTAAAATCACTGTGGGCTTGTTTTCGCTTCTCTGGTCATCTGATATTCTAGACTTGATGAATCTCGGCCATGTCAGTAACTAGTCATGTGAAGATAAGAACGATATTTCTTTGAAACTGTTATAAAAGCGTATACATTAGCAATGAAGAGATATCAATTTTAATATTTTGATCTACAATTTAGATGTTGTGTTATAAGACAATATAAGTTTCATCAACTCACCTCTTCAGTTAATGTACCATCAAAATCGTCTATTACGTCCATTATTTTGAAAACAACCAAGAACAACGAATCGTCCGCCCTCAAGAACATATTATGAGTCACGTAATATTCTGGTTGTCCAGCAAAATCCCACGCTCTGCATTAACCAGCTTTTGGTATATTGACAATGTTGACTTCAATACCAGGTGTCGGTATATGTGTGGTTTTGTCTGGAGGAGGTGCTTTCTCTTCTGATCGACGAGTGAAGTATGCTTCCAAGAAGCCCTGGTCAGTATTAAAAGTAAAAAAAGAGAACGATTGGCAAATTATGAAGCCTTCCTTACATCATGGTGTTACTTTCGGTTGTGAACTTGGGATATTTCCTGCCTTTTCAGACACAAATGACAGTAAAAGGTATATGTTTGCAAGATTATATGAGCTATAAATGAACAGATTATACCTGTTTTAATTGAGGCCGAAAAGCCCAATATGATACTTTGTACTGCATTGATGATTTCTGTCATTAATAAATTGAATTCATAGCGAAGATTTGAAGTAAGTAAAAGCAATATAAATACTGGCAGCAAACGTTTAATAAGCAGTAAGAGTAATGTGTTACTTTTGATCTAAACGTGACAATGTTAAACGTAATCTGACAGGAATCTCAATTTAATTTGAGTATCTTTACATCACTGTGTGTACACGTGGGATCTGGCTGCTGCATTTTGATCACAGATTTGTGCATTTTTCTTTTATAGTTTTAAAATTTAAAAACATGTTCATGCAATTAACTTGATGGCAGCATATTTTGTTTAACAATGCATGTTAAAAATTGTGCATGCCGTGCAGTCAAACCGCCCCTCTCTCTCTCTCTCTCTCTCTCTCTCTCTCTCTCTCTCTCTCTCTCACCAGCTGCAATGATTTCATAAGAGTAGTTTTTCCAACACCACCAAATCCACACATATTTATCTTGCTACTGTTTCTGGTAACTCCGGCTTATTCACCAATACACTAAACTCTGCGTCCATGGTAGTTTTCTCTTTTCAGCTTGAAATACCATAACGACGGAAGTTACGTTTAGTAACAAAATAAACACTTATTGAGGGTATAAATTAATGATATACACACATTAGATGTTATGGTGTACATATAATATATGCTTATGTAAATACATGCCTTTTGGATGTTTTGTTGCAGCGAAGCCCCCCAAGAAACAAAACATCAAGCTTTGTTATTATTTTAAATTAAGCGATGACTAATGTCTTTTGAATGATATGTTCAACAAATATATCTTGTTGTTATCTAGGAGCTTAACAAAAAAGGTAGACCAAAATGATTGGCGAAATTTACTGCCGGGCTCTGATCAATTGTTGCAACATCATTGACGGACATTTGCCAAGTCTTTAGAAATATATTCAAAAAGATATTTTGTTTATGGTATGCAGATTCCGAGTACTGCAACCATGTAATTATATATTGGCATCCTGTCGTATGTATGTCGAATGATCGTGAATCGAATAGTGCTGATCGTAAATGACGTCATTTTTTTTCTCCCGTTAATATCCATGTTAATTTTCTATCTGCATTTACTGCATAAACGACGAAATTAAACATGCTAGTGTTACAATGGCTCCTAAAAGTCACGCCAATTCGTATGAATTTATGGCTCAAACTACAAGCTGCAACAACAGCTGCGCATGCAACAACAATTTTTCCGGTTTTTTGCAGCGTTGTCGGAAGTCGTGCGCGTGCAGCTATGTATAGTAGTAAACCTGAAATCGTGATCAACGCTACTAATGCAAATAATAACGGAATTTCCAGAAGTCGTCAATATATGTCTGTACATGTGTATAGAATATTGTGGTTGTATTTTTACCTAATTAACCCGTCTAGGCTTCAGGGAAACGTTTACCTAAACGAAATAATCTATTCAATCTGATTATTCCGTCGCAGCCGAAGCAGATAATGTGGAGAGTTTAATTTAAATCAGTATCCGTCATGGGCGAGTCTAAATTGATTAATAAACTTACTTTTAACAACGATTACACTCTTCTGTCGTAAGCATAGTCAAGAGGAGTGTCTCCATCCTGAATACAACAGAGTATATGACACAAATTACTGACATAATATTTATCGTGCGCGAATCGGATGTCTGTGGAATGAACCGAAAACAGCTGAATTCCATGAAAACAATAACATGTGTTAAAAAGTCCATAATGTACATAGAAATAAGATATAGAAAAAAGATAGAGATTTTGGCTATTTTAAATTCCAAATATCAGTAAATAGTAGTTATTAGTTTTTCAAGTACCACTGTTTGCACGGTAACCCCCAATTATTTTTATTGATTATGAAATAGAAGAATGGGAAGTTTGCTAGCAGAACGTTTGAGCAAAAGTTTAGTCGTTTATCTTCGAAATGTGAACTACTTTCAAACAAGAACAGTACCTGTTCTACAATATTGCCATTCTCTCGTTGACCTTCGAATGAAAAGAGACTTTAGTTTTGTGAGTATGTGGATGCGTTTTTTTCGAAATGTCAAGTACTAGTGTCATGAGAACACAAATGCAATTTTTTTCCGAAAATGACTTTCTTGTGACGCAACAATATATAATTTTTAAAGCGTCTCTTAACATGATTTCAGTCACTGTGTCAGTTCGCATTACTTTACCTGCTGAGTTTAAACGATTAAATATTTATAATCACTTTACAGTGTAGTGATATTGTATCACTATACACCGGTATGTAATAATCGCTGTACATGAACAATAATGAGCATGAATACAGTATTATTTTCATTTATGCTGGAGTCTGAATCTTATGTTAAGACATTCTGCACAATTTCATGTAATATCTCATAGTCGTTACAATTTGAAATTAACCACGTCTGTTTCCATCGTTGCAAATCCGCTTCTTGCAGGCTGAAAAAAAATAATTGGTAACTTTAAAGCACACGATTTTATAACTATTTGTCTATTATCGGCGAATCCTAAAAAGGCATACACGTATCACGGCATCTAAAGTTTCTGTTCGAAAATTTAAGAAAAAAAAGTGAAGGACAGCGAGCTAAAGTAAAAAGGCAGGTTTTACCACACGATTGTGGCCGCCACAAGGAGTAGAGTAGTACTTGACACCATGTAGTAGAGAAATACTAGATACCAGGAAAGATCTTGACGGAGCACACAATAAATAACATGATACTCTTATGTGAAAAAGTAAATAATCTATCAGTATATGTTTCCTTAATGTATACATAAAACGGGGTTCTTCATTTTCCTCATAACATTCAGTTCATCAAGTGGTTTGATTTTAATGCCCGACTTGCTGTAACTCTTGAAATTTATTGAGCTGAACATATATTCCTGATTTCTATGAATTTCTTTGAGTTCTGTCGTCTATAGAGATAGGGCTATTTACTGCACTAAAAAAAATCCTTTTTGAAACATTTTGAAATCAATGCTGAATTATAACAGTCAATGTGATTTCCAGCAATTTTCAAAAAATGGTTTCATTACAAGGAAACACTTCTATCTGTCGTAAATAATTTGTCAGTGTCCGTAGTTGTTGGAAAAACTCAGAAGTTGCTGTCACATCGTGTTTTTTTTTACAATATTTCCTTTTTGTGTGTTTTAAAACTCTACCTGGCTTCTCTGTGTTAGTTAAAGCAGTATTTTATGTCATTTATTATGTATATTTGGGAACTACTAAAGATTTACTCTTTATTAACAAATGGAGAGTTTAGTATAGAGTTGAAAGCTGAGTCTTTATCGTTGCGTTTAGTAATAAAAATCTCAAGTGGTGTTCGCAACTGGCAACATGGTGTAGCATCAGTCACTGAAACCATTACAAGTACGATCCCAGACCCGGCGGTACATCAATTCATAGAACGTTAATTAAAATGCATGACACTGCAATGCATTTCCTAAATAACTTAAAAAGTTTATATTCTTACTCTCGTTGCACATAAGTAATACCAATTAAAGCTGTCAATTTCAATGTTGTCAAGAATTAATTGCGAATCAGTCCATTTTCATTGCCTCTTTTTGGTGGACAGGTTAACTTCAGGTTGTCACATTGCGTATAGCAGTGTGAATTAGACCGAGTTTATTGGTTTATGATATCAGCAACTTTTAAACATATTATGTGCATATTTAAAAGACTAACGGCAGGTTTTTATGGTCTGTGGCAATGGTCGTGTATCCGAGGATTAACAATTGCTCCGTAACTCCGAACGCCCATGTAATTACGTTATACATAATGGTTTGCTTTGAGAGATTCGACATTCTATGGTTTTCTTGTCTTGAGTTTAGGGCGTCGCACTTTGCCCGAATACGTAACTCATTTTCACGCCGCTTGTAACAAGATATAAAAGTAAAGAATTAATCAGTGTTGAAATCTGCAAATATGTCAACGAATGATGAATACTGTTTACAGCATTCAGTCCAAATTGATAGCAAGGTTATCGGAACAACTTTCCCTAAGTTATACTTTTTGAGGAGTATAGTATATTCTGCACCGTTTTCCTTCAAGGCAAAATCTTACAGAAACAGCTGTACAAATGTAGCCGATTAGAATAATTCTACGGATTTAAAACATATAGGCAATGTCTGTAAAGAAAACGACTGGAACTAACTTTGGAGAATGGCATCTTTGCATTGTTCAACTTTTTCCAAATTGTGAGGTGCCCTTTAGCTGAAAGTTGAAATATTACAAATTAGCCATAAAACAGGTGTATTATGTAAAAAGAAAAGCAGATGAGATTACATTTACAGATTACACCAACGTTGCTAAACAATACAATTATCCCAAATTAGTTCAATCCTGTTCTATATTTTCAGTAGAGTTGTTGGATGTTGTTCGCCGATTGATTCTTATGATCATATCTGCTCATTAAAACTGTTTATAAATGTCTGCCCAGTATTTTTGTCACCATTTACTAGAAAAAAATTCAAAACATGTTCCTTAATATAATATTAAAACACGAAACTATTGTGAAGTAATTATTCAGTAAAATTAGTAAACATCCGGTACTGCTTTTCTTCTGTCAATGTTTCTCTGCCTCAGATTTGAACAACATTAAGACGTAAATCTACGGACAAAAATATATTCCATTGGTACAACAATATTTATTTGGACATTTGGATTTTCAAATTTATTTTCTATATGAGAGTTATGTCTCAACATACGCAGAAGAAAACAAACAATTGCGATAGAAGCACTACCGGGGGTTCAATGTTTGAGTCGAAAATACAACCAATATTGCTTTGACAGATTTGATGGTAAGCACGTGGCACAGCGCAAGACATGGCCTTCGACTCTCAAAAAAAGTCAGATTTTCGACTTTCATTTGTTCACCATTTAATTCGTCTAATGTGAATAAAATATCGTACTATCCACCTAGCCAAAATTTCCTGAACTGGCAGGTCAGTCTTCCGTAGTAAGATTGGTAGTTTTCTTCTTTTCATCAAGGATATCCTTCAAACACCCGGCTATTGTTCTTTTCATCTCCTACATACAAGCTCACTCAGTCGACTAGACATATACTAAAATATTATGACCATTATCCTGTGTTATATCTTTTAAATGAAATCATGCAAAACTAATCTATTTTTCAGTGCCTCTTTTGTGAGAATTGTTTTCTCTGCGATAATTTAATGGTGCGTTTGCTGTTGACTTTGTCAAATATACTCCAGTAATAGTCTGATGACATTGTCAATAGATTGGTAACTTGTCGTTGCTTGCTTTGGCGCTTTAGGAAATCTAACCCATATGATAATAGATGGAACAGTGTGATAACATTAAGCGTATGGTTATCAAGGGACAAATGCATGACGCAGTCTAGAAGAAAGCATGACAGCCCTGCGCACACACAGAACCTGACGGGGTGCAAACGTCGATCTGGCCTGAAACAACGTCCTACACACCGTATATAAGTTATGCATAGGTTACCGACTAGTTTACCAACATCATTAAGAAACGAAGAAACCCGCATTGGTAAAGGCAAGACTCGACAAGAAACCGAACAGAAACGACGCTTTATCAGCGCCTGATACACAAGTTGAAACCATAGACAACACCAATTACACAGTGACAGCGTCTTCAACACATTTTAAACATTTTAATATCAAGGTTAGAAGAGCACAGCAATCTAACATTATTCTAGACCTACATAAAGTCAGGCAATCGGTGGTAAAGATCTTGATAAAATAACACGAATTCTAAGATTACAAAAAACTTAATCAATGAGAAGAAACAACAATATAAAATATACATTAGTGAAGGCAAGACTTCATAAACGAAAACCAGGGACGCGATGCAAGCGTATTCAAAACAAGCAAAAACAATTCGAAACAGAGACACACTAACAACATTGTTAGAAATATAAAGCAAACAAGCACGAACAAAAACACATAAAGGCAAGCGACTGATGAAGGAGCATCTCAGCGTTTTGAAACGAAAGCGTCAAAGGTTTCACGTTGTCTCAGACATAACCGACCTGGCTTCGTTTCGACATGGCACACTCATTTCATTAACTGCCAAAACACTATATACAATAGGACACAAACAAACAAACAATCGACATGAAAAATGGCACAGAAAACGATACACGCTAAAAACTCAACAACAAACAAAACACTCTACACGCCCGGTGCAAAATATTAGAAAGGCCAATCATTAGCGGTTGTTCAAGTCCTACACACAACATCACTGAACTCATAGACTAATAACAGTTCCGGACTGTGGACTAATACATTAAACCTATTGTCGCCGAACAAAAAAAAACATACATACGAGATCTAACGTTGTCCCGGACATAACCGCAGTGGCATTCTGCGGACATTTATTGCCAAAACATTGTATACAATAAAATATTAACAAACAGCATACAGAAACATAAAAACGGCAGGGAAAAATAATACTAGTCTAGACTGTCAGCAAGAAACTGAATACACGAAAAACCTAAAGACAATCAAATAGTTGATGTGTGTAGCCATTTTCCCTGTAATTCACTTTTCCCTTTATCTTACTTAGCTGAGAATTTATAACTAGCAAAAGGAAGTTTCAAAACATCACCAGCACAAGGGGCCTTACAAAATTATGGGAAGAGCCCTTTAGACCAATGAGGTACAAGTTCCCGAAATGTGTCAAGTACATCGGACAAAAAAAACATTTGAGGAAACAAATCGTAACAATAAAATTAGTTGAGTGGCCATAATCCCTAAGTGGTCAATTTTTGTGTGGGCGTGGGGCTGCAATGGATGAATACCTGCATATCAAACAAGACAGTGAGATCGGCCATATTACCATGATTGCGCTAATAGACAAAGGGAATTTCTTATATTTACGAAACTATGGTAGCCTTATGGTAAATTTCGCATATATTTTGATCAACCTATCAAAGTAACGGTTGTCAAGGAGAATTATTTAAGAAGATGTCATGATGTAATCATACATTTTAGGCGTATACTGGGCGATATTGGTTGTACACTAAGGTATCCGAACTGTGGCGAGTATACTGCTTTGTTTATTGACAGTTGACTCGCTCTTTGTGCGTTGAGGATTGACTACAATCGCATTAAAGGATAATTCCCCATATGATCTACATTACGAATACTCTAAAGAATCCCGTCGCATTTAAGGAGATGTTCGCCTCGAAACAGAAAGATTCAAATGTTTGCTCAAACTTTCGCCGACGAAACTGTAAACCAATCTATTTGATGACATGTACTGTAATTAGGGTTGAAATTGCATTTTGAATAGATAAACAAATCACCTAAGTATAAAAAGTCATTGATATTCAAACTTAAATATTGGCCGCTTCGAACTGTGTCAAGTCCGTGAAAAAAATATATATAACTCTTTATTTGCGTAAGCTATCTTTGAAAGCTGCGGACACAGTGATTTTTCTTTATGTTATTCCATTTTTTTCAATCAGTAATTGGGGGCTTCAAAATCGATTCACTGGGGCTCGTAATTGGCCAATTAAAAGATAATAAGGAATAGTACTATCAAACTTAGTTTTTTGCAAAGGCCCCCCCCCTCCCTCATATTTTCTCTTCTCTCGCCCTATGTTTCCTCACTCTGCAAGTCATGATGATCCATTGTTAATTATGTACGTAGTATGCAGGGCGCCCCCTTGATGAAATTTTGGTGTCAGTATGGATTTCTGCATTGACATCAATACTATTGTCATACCAAGGGGTATCGTGTAGCATACCAAAGGTTCACTGCATAGTTCACTTTCATGATAGTAAACAAGAAGATGATAGTCGTTTTATAATTTTGTTACTTTATTGAACTGGTCGGTATTATATCGTAGGTTACCCAAGTTGCAAACACATTTAAATAGGGCTTATAATTTCCCCTGTTCCTGTTTAGTACGTATACATTTAACGATTTTGATTCTGTTAGAACAACGTCATTGATCACAGCAAGGGAAACAAAACTGCTTTGATTCATGTGTACTCTTGAATTTATCGGTCCCTGCGTTTCACAGATCTAAACCCCATCTGATGAACAATCATGGACACTGAAGGAGTTAAATGGGCGTAGAGATTACGTGCACAGCATTGGTCATTTGAAACCCGTGAATTCATTGTAAATCCATCAAAATTCTCATCCTGTATATACTTACATCGTCTAGACGCTGTATGCAATGACCACTGTGGGTAGAAGTATGGTTTTGTGTAAGGAGTGTGAAGTTTACATTGGAACAAAGTAATAAAAAATAATCAGTCATGATATGTGCCCTCAAGCAATCCGGCTAGAAAATACCGCATATTATTATATACACAATGCCCACATTGCTTCATCCTATTGACGTTCACCGTAAAATATCAGCCGTGATATTTCACGGTAAACGTCGAGATATGCACGATAAACGTCATCGGTTTAGGAGTTCTCCCGAACTAGATTAGCAAGTTGTTGGTAAACAACGTAAACAAACAAAAAAGGCTGCCGATCCCGTTCTGCGAAGCGATGTCGCCGACGTAAAAAAATTGAAGGGCTTCGAGTAACACGGGTATTTCTGGTTGCCAAATAAGGAATTAAAATGTTGAGTCTTGTAATATTTTCTATGGTTTTCCTGTTAAAGTTCTCGTATTTTTTGGCCAAGCTCTAGCAAACATTCTGCCGTTCGCACAACTGCTGCAGATACTGATCCGACTGATATCTAACTGTAGTGTAAAGCATTTAGTAGTGTGAAATTAATTAAAGGTTCATTTGCATATTTAATGCTTCGACTTCGTTTCGTGTCTGACGCAGCACAAATGAAACTCTTGCTGATATGACACAGGAACAGGTGATATTGGGTAATAACCTTTAATTATCACTGGAACATCGATTTTAGTTTTAAATAATGGATTTCATCTGACACTGGACAAAATGCTTAATATGCGCTTAGCATAGTTACGTACATTTACGTACATGGAACACAATATTAATAGCATACGCAACGTATACTTTTGTATATGGAACATTCCAATACGTTGATATGCGTTGTGTATATCTATGCAGATCATGAGCATACGTAACGCAGATCTTTGCACACCAAGTGTACACTGTAGTTTTACATTTTATTAGTATACGCACTGTATATTTAACGGATTTGACACATGTACAGAATCAGTATATCTGTTTATTTCTTTGCATATCAAGCATTTTACCAAGTTAGAACATATACTATGATATTCCCTGTGTTGGTCAACTCTTCACGCCATTCTTCCATCTCTCTCTCTCTCTCTCTCTCTCTCTCTCTCTCTCTCTCTCTCTCTCACTTTTTTCCTCCAAATAATGACTTCTTTACATAATTCTTATTTCGATTTGTCGACCGTGACGCATTACCCGTATACCACCGTGGATGCCAGTATTCGTTCCCATCTCATGGGCAGCAATTCACAGGCACCATAACAACGGATTCGGGTTTTTCACATTTGCATTCTCATTGGTAGCAATTCACAGGCACCATAACAACGGATTCGGGTTTTTCACATTTGCATTCAAAATTACATCTATCGCATCACTGTAGGCCCTACATCTACCCACATGATAGCAATTTTTGAGAAGTTCGATGCGAATGACGAGAAGTAATACCTTGAGCTTGATTCAAGTTCATCATTTGAAGTTGAATGCCATTTTGTCAAGATAAAGCAATCAAGGATACAGAGAGTAATATGATGCAATTCATAACTCTCATACCCTGCACGAAGTCCAGCTTCCCATTTTTTGCTCACGTGTTGACACACGTGAGCATATGTCGCAGCGATGTCTGTGTGTGTGTGTGTGTGTGTGTCTGTCTGTCTGTGTGCTCAATATCTCAAAAAGGGCTCATC
>LD348481.1:92990-115490 GCA_001465055.1 Ptychodera flava | reverse complement strand
ATTACATCCATAAGACATTGCGGTACCTAACTGCCTAATCCAGTGAAATTCTCTCTCTACGGAATGGTGAACTACGTGTGGGGCTGTTGGTTGGATGGTATATTTTTTTCAAGAATGCGGCCACGCATAGACAAAGTGGAGTGATCGTCTTTGTTAAACTGCTTATAGATCGACTCACTCTACTGCGATGTCCGTTCATTCCAGATCGTAAGCTGTTTCCTGTTTCACCAACATAAATGAGCCCACATAAAGAACACTCAATTACATAGATTACGTTTTTGGTAGTGCAATTCAGAGGTTCAAGACATTTGGTAGAAAAGGTCTTACCTGTCAAACTACTACTGAACTGTTCTTTAGTGATGAGCATACTGCAAGTTGTGCAGTTTTTAATACCACATTTTGTAATGGAACCTGTATGATCACAAGCTCGAGATGACTTTAAACAGTCAGTCAGTAGCAATTTGCGTGGTTTAATTATCTGGTAGCTTTCTCCATTTCTGTGATAAAAATTGCCCTCTGATTGCACATATGAGGTCTTAGTAACATCCCGAAGGATAATCCGAGGGACACATGGTTTTTGAGCTACTGTGTCCCGTGTAGCTGATCGGGACCTTGTTAACCCGGGCGACGTCCCAGCCGGTATGAATATATCTCTTATACGGTCATTCATTATCATGTACAAGTACCAGTTGGATGATGCCCTCGGGGACAATATGTCCACCAGCAGGAGCATCGACCTGGTCGTAGTAAAATAATAGCAATCATACCAATCCATAATCCAAAAACACTAGGTCAGAATTTGTAAGACAATAGTTGTAAACATAGACACAAAACAGCACAGAACAGACAGTAAATAAATGGTACACAAACAAAGTCAAATTCATGAAGAAAGATATACGGACCTCTGGCCAAAAGACCAAGAAGTGATGTCAGGTGTTTCGAAAATAGTAAGCGCATCCTGCCCCACATGTGGCACCCGCCATATATCAATCTGTAAGTCAGATAGGTAGTGGTCACTAACTAAGGCCCCATGTCACAGATGCCATCAGTGATCATTTGTCGAAGAGAGATATTGTATTTATCTACCAGCTTGCGATACCAGCCAAAAAGCGTTCGAATTTAGAGACAAGTCTTGCCCTGGTGTAACCTTGATTTATCAGTTTGTAAGAGAGATGGCCATGTCTCTCTACAAAATCATCATATGAACTGCATGCTCTTGCATATCGAATAAGCTGGGAAATGTATACCCCATAAGCAGGTGAGAGTGGAATATCAGTGATGAGGTGTGGAAAATTGATTATACTAAAGTTGAAATCATCTCTCTTGTCATATAGCCTAGTAGAAAGGTGACCATTAGAGTCAAATTCAAGTAAAATGTCCAGATATGAAGCAGAAGAGGCCGTTTCTGTAGCAGAAGAGGCCGTTTCTGTAGTTTCTTTAATCTCCAATTCTGGAGGATAAATCATAGCGAGATATTTACTGAATTTAGAGTTATTCAATGAAATAACATCGTCTATGTATCTAAATGTAAGGTTGAAAGTTCGAGCTACAGAGACCTTTTTCTGCTTGATAAGGTTCTGAATAAAGTATGCCTCGTATGAGAATAGAAATACGTCGGCAAGTAAGGGAGCACAGTTGGTGCCCATAGGAATTCCTATACACTGTTGGAAAATGTCTCCTCCAAATTCAACAAATATGTTGTCAATGAGGAAATCAAGTATACTGATAATGTCTTTCTCGGTATAAAACACTTTAGCGTTAGTGATATTTTTAACAAAATATGTAGAATTATACCCTAATACCACATATTTGTAACGGCGTGAACCGTTTTTGTAGAGAAATGCTTGGTTGATGATGTTTTTCAAGCGTTCTTTCATTTTATCGTGTGGTATCGTGGTATAAAATGTGGATAAATCGAAAGTTTTAATAGATGTTATTTTTGAAACAGATCTTGATTTTAATGAGATATTATCAGTTAATTGATACGTTATTGGTTGTTTTGATGCGATATTGGTTGACTTTTCTACGTTAGCAGTTGGTTTAATCCTTTATTGGTTCATTGATACGTTATCGGTAAATTTATTGATACGTTATCGGTTAGGAAAAATTACTACGTTATCGGTAAATTTTTAATACGTTATCGGGTTTGATACGTTATCGGTTAGTTACTAACGTAACGTTAATTGTTGTTTAAACATACCCGCCATAAACTCCAACAGGCAACTATTTTTTAACTTGGCACTCAGGCGCCAGCCGGAATGAATACATATTTTAATGCATTTGATCGTTCTGTCGTTTGATTGGTTGTTTTATTTTTTGTGTCTCCACGTTTGTCCAGAGAGTTTTAGTACTGACGAATGGTTGCAAAAATCCTGTGTGTTTTTAATCTCTGCGATTTTCAAGTGTTTTATTTACCTCTGGTCGGTCAGTATTTTACTGTATTTGTTTTAGTTATTGCAGTTTTTATCATCTGCTTTTTAAGACGTATTGTATCTCCCGCTGGTCGGCCTATATTTTAGTGTATTCCTTTTCACTTGCTGCAGTTTTATCCCTCTTTTGAGGTCGCTGACAATGACGTCATTTCTTTACCTTAAGAATTCTAGAACGCACAAAGCAACATGCGTAAAAGTAAGTGACCAACAGATATTCAGGCTGAAATTGAGGTATAAGAAGGACAAAATCGTGATGTCAATTTATTGTAATGTAAACTTAACAGGGGCGAACTTAGTATACACAGGAATCTACTTTAGAAAAAAAGCCGATGTCACCGGCGCGGCTCTAACAATCTGAGTGAGCTGACGTTTTTATGAATCCCGCGTTGGCTTTGTGTACGAATGGAACATTTGCGGATTGCAAGGGGGTTCAGAAATGCACGTTGCTGCCGCATGATATTCGCAATGCCAGAACACGCCGTTTCACAGATTTTGATCCGATGGTTCAGAAAGCCCTCAGTAGACGGACCATTGACAGCCCAGCAACGAATATTTCCCGTGATTCTTACTATTCACATTTCATCCAGAAATGGAATACGTCGTTGCTAATTCTAACCCTCACCTTCTGGCCGAAATCGTCTTTGTCACTATCTTATGGAAAGAGCGTCACCTTCATTGGTCGGCTACTGGTTGCCATCGCAACATTGTCGCTCCTTTGGTTAGGTTTAAACGTTCAGTGTTCGATGTGCGTAAATAGATGCAGCCTTACTTAAGAGTAAAGGTAGTTAAAGCAAACATTCTTCACTTTCGCAATAAGAATTACGACACATAGCGACATCACATAATGTTTATGGAAATAGTGATTACAAAACACAACATTTTCATTGTCTACGTTTCAGAATAATTATACTTTAGTGGAGGTATGTGATTAAACTATGGTTTATTTGCAATGAATTTATCGTTTGGAGGCCAAGATACTGGTTCTGCCCCCTGCAACCAACAGTAAAAGCGATTTGGTGAGTTGTTTTAGAGAAAGAAACTCATTTTTACATTTGCACACAGAAGCATTTTTGATGTGTTGTCTGCCATCGTTAGGTGTTGTGAAAATTTAATCAGTTTGCTACTTCAAAAACAAAACAAAACAAAACAAAACAAAAACAGGTTTAAAAGTTTCTGTACTATTATATATGTAGTTATGCCGTACGTACACGTAGACGATTAGATGAATTTCCAGTTTCTGCTGTGTTTGGCTGATATTCGTGAATATCCATTTTATTATCGCTCGGTAGCGTGCTTTACCAGGTGAACAAGGAGTTTTATAATATTGCGTCGAAACCTGTGAGTTGCATTTTACCCGAAGGCTTCAGTACTGTTATGTTAAAAATATATTACCGTGACTTGGGAGGGGGGGGGGCGAGGTGTCACATATTATTTGCATTTCAATACAAAAGTCAAGAAACGGAAGTTTTGGGTTCCTCTCATGATTCTTCTTCATGGAAATTTTTACAGATGTTGGACATTAACTCCTAATTTCGATTATCTCTGGGAATGTCGAAAAATGTTTAATCAATAATTTAAATTTGATTTCATGTCAATTTATTTGCATAAAATTAAATTACGTAGAAAATTAAATATTCTTGCTAAAAGCAAATCACATGGTCAAAGCCGAAAAAATCATGACACATTGGCAATTTGTGTACCTAGTACCTTACTTTATTTTTTTTAAATTTCTTTGTGGCCTCTATTTTCCATTTCAAATTGGGAAATCAAAATCACATTAACATCGTTCATATTAAAGCAAATTTTATCACCTTTGCAATGACGCATGCCATGTCAACATGGGCATTATATTTTGCATATTATGTAATTATCTTGATAAATGTTTAATGCATTTGAATCAAAGCACTCTACGGATTTGAAATATGTTGATAAAGGGCTACAAGAACAACGTTTACGATTATTGAAAATTCAATCAAACAGAAAATGACGCAATATGAATGATAAATATTTTCTTATTTTGCATATTGTAGCTTTTCACTCCCTGTACATATAATAACAAGCATACAACGGTCGTAATGGGATGATTACAAGTCATGATAATAATAATTATTTCAAAAACTTGAGCTGACAGATCGAGTTTTATAATGACTTAAACAATTAAATCATTAGTGCAAGATTGTGAGGAGATCAGGCTTCAACATTAAAATCTCATACAATTAAAAAGTTTTTCCCTCTCTGCAATATCTTCTACACTTTTTGAAAAAATTTCAAAGTTATCTTTATGATAAAATGAAAATGCTTTGTCATATCATAGAACGCTCCCTAATGGACTTCTCTCTCAATTGTTCTCACTTATGTTTGCCTATTTTTTATCAAAATGAATGTGGTACGGTTTCTTCTCTCTATAATATCTGTCCCTTCACATGCCATACAGCCAAAGAGACACTTCGAGATAAATAGTTTTCTCGCTTTCGGTGCATAAAGTGTTTACAATTACAGAATATCACAAGGGTATCATTGTATCGCCCTACATCTTGGAAGGGGCATTTCAAATGTCCTTTGGAGTATGTTGTTGACGTTATCATGTAAAACACAGAAGTTTGAAATATAAGTTCTGATTATTTTGGAATAAATTGATAGAAAAATGACAATCTACTACACATGAGTTGTCAAACAAGACCGCATAAGAACATACAGAATTGTTAAAGATTCTGAAGAAGATATGATGATATACAAATATTATGCAATACAATTACTTGGTAAAATTACATAGAGTAACACGGTCGATCGAAGTTGTGATTATCGCCTTGTACGTATATTATTCATCGGTTACTCGTCCAAGGCTGGTAATAACGCATTAACTAACAAGAATTACATTCCTGTATGGTTAGATCTAGACACTTCAACATGAGTACTATATCTTCAAAAAGACAACTGTCTTATAAAACCTTGTCAGCAACGGCCAAGCAGACATGGCTTCTGACAGACGTTCGTTAGTCGATGTGTTAGCTCGTCAACATCATTATGTCTGAGCAAAGAATTTGAATGAATGAAAAATACGACAGCGTCTCCAATATATTCTCCGAAGGTCTCCTTAAAAGGTATCCTCCTCCAAATTGACATTCTCTACAAATTTGCACTCTTTTCTAAGCTTCCATAACTGTAAAACTATTTTAATCATAGAACGGAAACTTTTTGATCACCTCGTTGAAAAAAACAAACAAACAAAAAAAACAAAAACAAAAAACAAAACAGTAAGTCTGTTATCTTTCCTTACGATAAAATAAGATAACACCATTAAGTAAAACATTTCTCCTTGTTCAACTTTTGTTCAACTTAACTTTTACTGATAATTAATAGGTGCTGTACATGTCTTCTTTCCATTTAGTGACATCATAGCATGTCCTGTTGGCATGACCTCAAAGGGGACATATCATGTTGGGATACGCTAGGTCAAAGTCGTATTCAATCTTTATTACTTAAGTACAACAGAGTCTGAAGGTTATCTCATCGACATAATTATAATATTCTTAGGTAGAAACGCAAATCATGTATCAAGGTTGAAATGGTTCAAAGGAACGGTTTAGAATAATACGAAAAAGCTTGCAAAAAACAGCAGAAGAAATCGTGGCTAGCGAAAACCCCAAAAAAATATAGTGATGATTCTAATTAAAATTTTACTTTCAATGAATGGAAATTGTTGTTTTATGACAACTTAAGAGACCGATAGTAAACTTTCGTAGACAAATTACATTTCAATTGGTATCTTGTTTCAGCAAGTCAGGTATCTTGTGTTTGGGTCAATATCTTAAAGAGAAATAACTAATGTTTGAAACTACACTTGTGGCTATGGAAACATAACATTGTTTTCATAAGGGCTATAAAGAAAACGGTCATAAAGTATATATATATATATATATATATATATATATATATATATATATATATATATATATATATCAAAATTGTTATATTCAAATATGTCCCTTGCTACGTTAAATCATACATTCACAGTTCCTTGCTTAAAAGATGTTTTCTCCGGTACGTTGGTTGGTTACAAGCCTGTACTGAGGTTGTGCTTTCACCATGCTGCATGGCCGGCTGATGGTTTTTATCGTACACACCAAGGCTCCGAAACATCTTATTTATCATACTTACAGCATGTTCTGCATAGCAACTCTCATCATTGAGAATTTTCACCAGATTGCAAAAAGTGCTCTCATATGTTTTGTCATCTTCAGTTGCTGACCCACCACTTTGCCTTCTCTGAGCCCATCGTTTGGACCACTCAGACAAAATACGTCGTGTTACTGAAGTTGATTTCTCTTGCCATGCCGCAACTTCATTACTTCCAATACCCATTAGATCTGCCATTGCTCTGTAGTCATGCCCGGTTGGGTCTCTTTTAACATCCATCTGTTCAGAAAACTGTTCAAGTGTGTCCCGGGGCATCCACTTAACATCACTTTGATACCGAAGTTTTCGAAGAATTGTAGTATCATACCCAACGCAGAGCAAATCTCTCGTTTCCTCTTCATTCGTTTTGCCTTCATCTCTGACTTTTCTGCCACCATGGTCTGCTTCTATAATCTGGCTCATAGTGTAGTAGCTTACGCTTTCAGGATCACTGTGATTTTTCAGAGAATTGGCACTCAGTATATGGACGTCGATATTGGTACCAGGGCAGCAGATATTTATAACTTCATACACGTCATCAGTAACCAATTCAAGAATCTTGTGGCATTCTCCGATGTCGTCTTCCTTCTCTGCTTGAACGCATAGATGGATAGCTCTCCATCCTTTTGTCATGTAGATCAGACCCTCTACATTGCGGCAGACCTTCATGCCATTTTTCCATATACCTTTTGTAGGGCTATCCATTTCTCTAAAGTGCCTCTCCAGTCGGGTTTGAAGTCTTGGAAATAGTCCGGGGGAGAAGCTATCTGTCTCATCTCTGCATTGGAATCTTCTACCATAGTAGATATTTTTTGTTCGATCCACTTCCCATTGACTCGTTGACATTTCATTTTCTAGCATGCCAGGTATTACGTACCTTTCAACTGTGCCTCCAGGTGTCTGCTCGGTTACCTCATAGAGCAGTTCAAATTCTTTCAGGAGATCTATCAACGAATCGATTTCGGCAAAGCCGTGGAAAACTACTTCGATGTCACTCCTTGAATACATCGTCTTCTTGGTGAGTCGCTTTGAGTACTGAACAAATATCTCTGGAGCAAGCATCGGACCAATTACTCTGGTACACAACCATTGAGGGTCCAGTACGATGATATCACCACCTTGTGTTAAACTGCTTTCGATATAAAGTATCTAATGAATACAAGGATACAAATACAGATTTTTAAATAATACTTGTGTTGCCAACATTAAGCACGCTCAACTTAATTTTTCGTGAAGTAGTGATCGACGATTAAGGAAATTGAGAAATAAAGTTGCAAAGTGGTGTCACCTCAAAGTATTCAAACAACAAAATGAAATGCAACACACGGGAATTTATTTACGTAAAGAAGGAAAAAAAAACACATTTGTCCCGTTGTTGATTTTAGCAGGCCATGGCCTGAAACACCTCATTTGCTCATTAGCTAACATTTAACGAATAGCAAACATGGATTAATCAATAAAAGTCCTGAAATATTTATTCACCGTCGTCAGCGTTTCGCTTTATCACTGCTTAGTTCCTATAAATTAGACATGTCACCAACATACAGATTGCGTGTAAAATATGACAGGCTAATTGTGAAATGGGAAGTTTAACACCCCGCCACACACACTCATAGTTATAGAGCATTTGGCTCTACCACTGCATGTGTCCTTTTAAGTATACATAATACTAATCTGTCAATAATATACGGACTGCATATATAATATGACAGGGTGACAGTGTAGGACTACTAATTTCCAATCGCTTACCATTGATAAACATCTATCTGCTATTTATATTAATCTTATTTTCCTCACATAATGTTTTCAATATACATCTATTGTCATAAATTTTGTATGCTCTGTTAAGCTTAAGGATACCATAGGAACGAATGTATATTTAACACAGATTCTCCTGCAGAACGTCATTTAAAAATTTCAGAAATTACCCTATGTGTTCAATTTCTTGAGAACGTGATGTGCAAGCCATACTTATGCTGTAACATTTGCAGTATATTTATCCCTATTGCAGATATACTGTGGCCACCTCTGTTGCGGGTATTACACTAGCACAATATACATTTTGTGTTAAAGGCACTAGAAGTACAGGCACGCACATACTAGTCAAATTAATGTATCAAAAACTTACCAAAAATACCACCATAAAATGATGAATACGAATCCAAGTTTTAGACTAGTATAACTACGGTTTAAATAGTTTATTTGTAGTGTAAGAATATAACATCAGAATAATTTTTCTGCCTAAATCTTTTTTTTCTGACCCGATACCTAGTCATGTCTTTCTTGTCTCACCAACGCAATTAAGGTTAAATGTCATTCGCTCATATAGTATTTAAAACAAATTTTCGTATTTGTCTGTACTATGGCTGTCTATGTGCACATTGCCCAGTGTTTATTATACCGAAAAGCTTACTCGCATGGCGTGAAATACTTTTTAGATACCATCTTGAACAGCATGCATATAGTTTTTCCACATTATGAACATTATTTTAATGGTGCAATAGTAACCATTTACCTCGCCAAGGTACTGTAGGAATCTTGTTGCTTTCTTCAGTAGCTCTTCATCGTTAAGTGGTCCAATTTCTTTAACTTTCTGTACATATGAATCCCATTTAATGATTGGAAATGTACTTACAATCCATCTTTTTTTTTCACCAATGATGTTTTCACAAAGTTTTGGTACGAATTCTTTCCTCTACAATGACAGTGAAAATGTTAAATATTAATTGATAAACCAAAATTAGTTACAAAGGTGTCTGGGGAAATCATCAACAGGCAACAATATTTTTCTCAGAAACATCAACACGGGGTAAATCAATACAATGAGACATTTATCGACAGCAAGTTTTAGTACATTTGTTGCTTGGAGAATGCTTTGAAATAATATTAGCTGCTTTATATATGTAGTTGTTTTAGTCATCAAGGAGCCACAATGATTTCTGGTACCAAATTTCTAATGTATGTAATGCCGTTGTCATGGACACATACCTTAGCAAGTTTAATGCATCTCCGTAGTCTGTCCATATCTCTATGCTGTGAGTTGTGACAATTCAGTATGAACGTCTTGTCAAGGATGCATAGATATTTTCCAAACATTTTCAGAGCTTCCTGATATATTTCTCTGTACATGACTTCTGCTGTAATTCAAATTTTAGGTCAATGAATTTTAAGTCAATGATTGCACAGTCCTTTGTCATTTCATTGATTTTATTTGATTATTCCCTGTAAAACACGTGGACGCTGTCTTAACAAGTCAATTGCTTTAAATTCACTTGAAGAGAGAAAAAAAACTATATCTAAAAGATCATTATCACCTTGCTTGAATGTAGGAGTGTTGCAACATGTATTTCACTAACCTTGCTTGTGATTTCCCGTTTTCAGCTGGTCTGCTCTACTCGCAACTAGTATCACAGTTGGTTGAACATAATCTTCCGAAATACGTTTCGTAATAATGGCCTTGATGAAAGCGAGCCATGAGATGACCTTTTAATATATGTTTATTAGAAGATTGATTAATTCGAACAAAGGTTATATATATTTCTATCTGTAAGGGTTTTAGTGGTTGCAGACAAGGAGTGTCATTTGTAGAACTGACAAAATATAAGAAAACGAGAGGTTAGTTACACATGTACGTTGCAGATGGTTATGTTCTTTAAGGAGTTTGCAATTGTTCAGGAGACTGAGCGTGTCAAAATGCTTACTTTTTAGCTAGAGTGGTAAAAAGGTATCTTTCTGAGGTATGCGTTCTGTTTTCATGACCGACAAGGTCCATCAAACAGTAATATCCAAAGAGCCTATTCTTTATCAGGTAATGCAGTGATACCCAAAGAGCCTATTCTTTATCAGGTAATGAATCTCTCACATCAACATTTGTAAACACAGAGTATTTTGTTGTGTAAACAACACTGTCACTGCATGAACTTCTTTCAGATTCATCAATTTCTGAAAGGCCAGGGACTTGATCACCCGGGAACAAGTTTGTTCTAGGCTGCAAGAAGATTAAGGAGTATCATAGCCTTTTGTTTTGTAATCTAGTGAGTAAATGTCCTTGCAATACAAGCTGACGCAGACTCAGGCCTTTAAGTTTGGGGTCCTGACATGATGCTGATGAATTCTGTTGGCATGAGTTTGCCACTTCAGAGCATGTGATATAAAAATGGCTGGCTAGCTGAAAATTGCACTCTTGAAAGTAGCTGCGTGCGGGTTGTATGGGCAAAATAAGGAGAGAAAATTAATTGAATATATTACTAAAACATAGACCCTTTTCATAAGTCTAGTGCCCTCCTGTGGTCACTGTAAATTTGAAGTCACAGCGAGACTACCGGGGAAAATCCTTGGCAATGGGACCCTCGGGTTTTCCCCAGTGGCCTCGCTTTGACTTCAAATTCACAGTGGCCACAGGAGGGCGCTTGACTTATGAAAAGGGTCTATTAAGCCGTTCCTATTGAGATGTTATATGATAGGGAATATTTATTAAAACAATCTGTAATAATAACACAGGGTGATTTAAAAGGACGAACCTGTACTAATAATCAAATGATCGTGTATGAACAACATTTGTCATTTATACGACATGCTGTTCAAAACTAAAAATAGCAAGCACAGTAAGACAAACACCCTCGAAAAAGCAGTGCTTTCGATAAACATGTTTGGTGTTTAACTTCCCCCTTTACACTGACCTTTGACTAGTGTATTTCCAAACTCAATGAAGCTCAATCTACCAGCATCTCACTCAAAATCAAATTTCTCCCCGTTTGCTTGTGGCCCGAAAATACTTTATCCTCATTTTTTTTTCAACAAGGAATCGTTAAACTAATTGTTTACATGATGCATTGACATGATAAATACGTAAAAACGAGTTTACATTTCATAAAACAAAGGTAGAGAAAATTGGCTGCAAATCGTTTTGAGAGTATAAGTTTGCGACGCAGATAAAAACAGTTAATACTACTTATCCGCTCTATGCCCTATGCCCTAGGCCCATCCCGGTAGCAAAACAATTAGGTTTGTAACATTTACAATACCATTACTGATCGGTTAACAATTATTGTTCAGCGGTATCAGAAGTCCTTTCCACATTTAGAGTAAATTTACTTTCTTTGCTGTAGGTCACGAAACCTGGCAATCGCCCTAGCAAACCCGTTTGATCAGAAATTATGAATTGGGATGGTTGGAACCGGTGCTATTCATGTTTGCCCATGGTAATCCCTGATGTGCTGTAGCAGTATTTTCACTAAAGTTGTTCATGTATGTTTTTTTTCCTAACGCACCTCACACTCACACAGGTGAGTCAATATGGCAGCATAGCCGTATGAAAAACAATGCTTTTGAACTATACAAAACTGAATCAGGTCTTAGATAACAGAGGCACTTTTGAAATCTGAGAAACAAAAGTTCTATGTAAATATTAATTCTGAAACAGCTGAAGTCATAGCAAATCAGCAAAAATCAAAACCTGTAAGTTAGGCCCGACACGCTAATCGTTCTCAGGAGAAGACTAAATATTATTGTAAGGTTGTCAATTGTGTCACATTATTGCACATAATTAATCTATCTTTCCGAGCGAAATTCCATTTAATATACACCGAGCACAGTGGACGCTTATTATTAAGGGAAATGTTGATGTTACATGTGCTTGTGGTCTCATCCACCATGAACTTCAGTCTAGCGAGCCATCGCGAGCGGAAAATCCCTCGATTTTGTTTGTGTAACTGTCACTTTGAGTTTAAATTCCTCAATACCACATAATTCATGTGATTTATCGTATATATAGCAGAACGGGACACTGCAATTCATGGAGGTTAGTATACACTTCTGACCACATATACCACGGCCACAAATCTTGTGCATAAAATAAACTCAAGCTGTATGGAACTTGCTAGACAAGTTTGTAAGAGATATTGATGCTATCGAATGTCACATTTGCGTATCAACACTCATTACTGAAGTGCAGTCTAAAATATGAAGCTGAAATTAATAAATAAAGAGTAAGATATTGTTCTGCTATAAAAATAAAATTTACTGTATATGAGAAATGAGATTTTTCCTTCAAATATAGTTCCTGTGCAAATAAACAAGCTTGGGTTGATTGTAACACATAAGACTTGCCTATCAGCTGGGTAGGATTAATGTATGGAAACGCAAACAGCTTTATCAACTCTGTCTTTTATTTGCTATCTGAGTTTCCCACGGTAGAACTCTTATTACGGGTAAATGGCAAGGCAGCGCACTGTTCCCTAAAGTATTGTGTATGAACAGCGCAGGTGCGGCATATGTTTGGTATGTACACATGTGGGGAAAAAGGACATCAAAAGTATGGACCGTGGTGTATATATATGGCTGTCGACTGGAATATGAAGTTTTTTTTTCTCATTCAGTTGAACGCGAAGTGTGTACAAAATTCATATGCGTATTGTCTTACCCAGAGTGACCACGATTTATTACCCAAATGGCATAAATGTTGTTTTGGAGTTTACAATGTAACGTTATCGTGAACATAAAACTTTGATGAACATAAGTCAATGACTTTAATTTCGTAAGAAGCTGTTACAGTAACAAAAATGATTTCATCGGCATGATGTACTTTTGTCTCGTTTTGTCTGTTTGTATTGTTTTTTTTTGTATTCATAAAGACGTACGTTTGTTGTATTTCCATGGCACGGTTTCAGATTCGTCAATACCTATGGTCTCGTGAAAATGTGCACCGTGTTGGTAATCAAATGACAATGAGAATTAGCATTGAACTAACCAGTCGTTGATAGGACGGTCAGTATTAAATATCTTTCCGTTTGGCTAACACAAACCTGACATAAAATGATTACGATCACATCTGGCCAAAATATTACTGTGCATGTTTTAAGAAAGAATGAATTAAAGTCATGTTTTTGCGTTGTCTACAAACTAAAACAGTGTACAATGTAATAATACGGCTAGTTTTCGATCGGGTTCGAACTCACAACAAACGGTATCCAGTCATCTAGCGGAGAAAAAAAGACGATCGGCCAATGTCCCGCTCTCTAAAAACAGTGGTTCAATAACCGGGCTAGGTTGTTACTTTTTCTGACTGCGACCGCCCCAAATGAAGTGTGCTTCAAGTAGCAAAATGTTTACCTGCAAACATTATTGAAATAGCTTATTCTACAAAATCATTTTGTTTCTTACCGAGGAAATTATCAATCGATTCTTACAGTGACATCAACAATATAAGCAAATAATTACCCTGCTGCCGCAAAAGAACTATGAAGATCTTTTATGAGCACAAATCCATTTGTATGACGCATCTTCAACTGGTAAGCACTCACCTCTTTCTTTTGTTTCTCGGGTTCATCGGTGATCCTGAAGACAATAGTGAAGATGGAATTTTCCGCTGAAAGGAACATGTTATGAGTGACATAATACTCTGTTTGTCCTGCAAAGTCCCAGACGCCAAATTTTCCAGCCTTTGAGATGTTGACCGTGGCCATGTCTATACCAGGGGTTGGTTCATATTCTTCCTTCTCTGATGTTGGTGCTCTCTCTTGAGATCGTTTCAAGAGTTTCGCATCAATGAAGCTCTGTCAACACAGAAAGGATATCAATAAGGAAATATGTACTGCAGTCAGCCTATTCAGTGACGTGACAAATGTGTTCAGAACTCACAAGATTACAGTTCGTCAATACCTCTAGGATTTGCCACTCTGTAACGACTGTAACCACGCATCAACAGTCCATACGAAAATCTTGTGCTAAATTGAAGGAGGTAAAAAATACGGTAGAAAAGTCGCTCCGTTTTCCTTCAAAGTTGTTGACCTGAAAAATCTCCACTGTGCACAAACTATAGGTCTACACATCCCACGGGCTTTCCACTGTTCCTTGTTACGAGCTATCAAAGTGCGTCAAGTTGCGACTATTTTCCTGTACGAAGTAAGAGGCATTGGTGTTTTACATTGATTGTGTTAAAAAACACCACCTGTTTCCCCATCGTGTTTTGGGGTGTCCATAATGTTAACTCAGGCTCTATGTGCGTCCACACATAGCTGTCAGGATTTAGATTTCGTTGATAGATAGATACACTCATAGTTTATTCCGCCTCTGACGCAAAGGTACACACCAGTATTTTACAACCGTAAGTCTTAGGCCCTGGGATCGATTATCCCACCTTTAAAAAAGTTTGCTTGTTTACAGAAATACGAGGTGTTTATTGGAGAGAAAATGCCAGATACCTTGCCTATCGTAATGCGAAACACCGTCTACCAAGAGGTTTTGCTCCAAGGTTTTCTCTCATGTACAACACTTTTGTGTTTTGT
Source organism: Ptychodera flava (assembly GCA_001465055.1). Classification (NCBI taxonomy): domain Eukaryota; kingdom Metazoa; phylum Hemichordata; class Enteropneusta; family Ptychoderidae; genus Ptychodera; species Ptychodera flava. The sequence continues at coordinate 100,597 of LD348481.1, read as the reverse complement.
AAGACGAGAAAGCCATATACCTCAAACTAGCTCGGTGGTATGTTTCGGGGGCGACAACAATATTTAGATGAGAATCTTAATCTCATTTCAGTTTTCCCTGACATATCCTTACAATAACGTAAAATGAACCTTGGAGACATATGTGTGGAATTCTGATATGCTACTTTTTGGATTTTGGTATTCAAGCCCATGGAGAAAAAGTCTTACTTTTGTGAAAATCCATAAGTTAAAGAAATTGTGGTCATCTTTAATTTCAAGTGTCATTAAATGATGGATATTTTGTCGCTCTAGTACAAAATTCGTCAAATTAACGCGTTGTTTCTACTCATGACTTCAATACGACTACTTTCAACTTTCCCTACATAAAATTTCAACAAACGTTTAAGTCTTCCGATTTCGAGGCGCAAACTACATTCTGTTAGTGTTTTTTTTTTATATTTAAAAACAGGTTATTGTGTCAGATACTCTGTAACAAATTCATTGTTATCATCATCATTATCAAACATTAGACTGTCGACAGTCCCTGTGCCCTGTTCTTTACCATTACTGGTATACTATCTCGCCCAGACGGGGGATGGTTGGGGTAACACAAGCGAGTTAGGAATGCTGAAGGCGTGACAACGAGTGCCGAAGGGTAACTTTACCCAGCTCTGTTTATAACATAGTAGAGGAAATGATTGACAGGTGAATAGTCAGCTGGAAACAATACCAACGCAACATCGCTACAACAAAGCAGGTTGATAATCGAGAAGTTTTAGAGAAACTTCAATATTTCCGTTGCAAAGGCTTTCGGCGTTAAATTATAAACTAGTGTGTTGCCGGAAGTCGTCGAAAGTCGTGCGGCGGAAGTACTTTCGCTAGGGATTTGATAAGCGCAGGAATGGATATTGCATTGTGTTTGTCGGAAAGAAGCTGAGAGAACGTTGAGACAAAATTAGAAGGGAAATTTTCAAAATGCTACTAAATGATACATATAAATTTGTTGACATTGTGCCAGCGCTCGTCTAAGAGCTGCTGTTCTCCTATTCAAGACTAGACAACAAACTGTATGACCTCGCCCCCTGATTCAGCTTTTTTCAGAGTTAGTGCAGCAACGCAAATGGTGCAAACGGCTGTCGACAGTCAAATCAAGCAGGTAAAGTAGATCTATCAAGAAAGATTTTTAGTACACATTATCTAATTAAACATTTCGCTGTACCTTTTTAATGAAACCACGATGCTGCGCCATAAATACACTCGCCGTTTTAAAAACATCCGAAAAAGTAATGTCTTCTAGTGTGTCAATAGAGTGCCCATTACATGAAAAATAAGGCAATTATATATCACATCTGTTCACTTTGTATGTATTTTCTGCGTTAGGAACAACAGGCAACCAATTAAGGGTCAGCAGAACTAGCACCCATAAACATATCAAATTAGTGAACTTGACCCTTTATGAATGATTTTCAGACCAATATTTATCATTCAGCTCATTTAAATCAGTGTTTCTTCCTTCACTTACCCGCTGTAATGCATGTTTGAGAGTTGTCTTTCCATTACCACCGTATCCACACAGACAAATTTTCATGATATTGCGTTTAACACCCGGTTCTTTCATTAGAGCATTAAAATCTTGCTTTTGACGATACATCTAAGAAACAAGCGTAAATAAGGTAAATTTAGGAATAGAAATTCAATGTATGCATACAAAACAGGAAACATATAATTGGATAAAAACGATTATCATATACCCGTACCTATATTGCCTCATGCATAAAGAAACCATTAAAAGATGTTAAAACAACGGGAAACTCGAGTTCCCTTAACAGCAACGTAAGGAAAATGACACGTTTTTCCAGTACTTTCTTGATTCTTTGACTATGCTCACACCCGTCGCCTAAATAGAACAGTCCCTCACGTCCGCCAGGGCACGATCGATGTTTTCATCCTCTGAACATGCAGTTGCTTTTGTTTGAAGCAATTATCTTTTCATTTGTGAAGCCTTTTCCTGGTGACTATTACAATCACTGCTATGTTGTTGTTTTTACAGGATTTATACAGTTTGATAATGGAATATTGAGTTTCCTTTCCGTGTAGGCAATATGCATGCCATTCCAGTTCACATTTACTCAGATCAGCAGCATACATGTACATGACGTCTTTGTTTCAAGTTTTTTTTTCGACGCTGAAATTTCACCAAAATGTCACTTCTGTATTCAGGAATTGCGTCATCAAATTCTTTGGATAAATTCGATTTGGAAAGCTATAGAAACATCCAGAGGTGATGAAAAAATCGTGCATAAAATTAGCATAAATAAAGCGTCCGTGGCAGAAAAAAATTGATTGCTCTAGCCCCTCCCCTAGTTTTACCGCCGTTCAGTGTTGCCGAACCTGCAGTGTTGCCGAACTTAAGCCTAACCCTAACCCCAACCATCGGAAATACATATCAACAAACAAACAAACCAATAAACAAACAAACAAACAAACACGTAAAAAATAAACTGCTCTTTATTGACAAATATTAACAAAACTGCTTTTCGCTGTAATTTTATTAAAAAGAACAACTAAACAAACACAAACACATACACACCAACAAACACAGAAACAAATACAAAGGAGTAAGAGCCCCCCTGTTATTATATCATAACAGTATATTGCAATTCTTGCGTTGAACGTCATAAACCGAGATTTGCTCAAACCACGGTTCTTTTCGCGTCTCGACCAATTAGATCGCTGTATTTGCTCCATCGATATACTGGTATGATATAATAGCAATAAATCACACCCAGCAACGGTATATCACTCGATTTTGACGAGTTCACTTTATATATGCACTCGCTATCGCTCGTGCACATTTGTGGTGAACTGGTCACAATCTCGTGGTATACCGTCGCTGGGTGTGCTTTATTGCTTAAATAACATCTAACTACAGAATCTATTTCTAGTCTTATTATAATTATCCGCTGTAAACTTCTCGATATTTAAGTTCATGGAATTAGTTGTAGTCAATAATAGTATACACAAACCAGAAAATTAATGTTTCAAATTAAATTAAACCTAATGAGTAACCAAATTGTGGATATTATCTATGTCGTATATCAAGGTATACGGACATCGGCTGAATAGCATTCATACGAAAGTGTGAATGTGAAAGTACAGAAAATAATTACCAACATACGACTCATGGTATTTGGTGACTCAGTTTTGACATCGCAATATTATTACCTTATGATAATTAGACAACTCACGCTTGGTGTTCCTATCATAGATGTTATCCAGGACAGCCTGAAGTTAAAACATTAAAAAGATTATCACACATCATTCGGACATAACATTATTCCATTGAATGAAATTATGATAAAAAAATTCAAACTTATTGAACGAGTTTAGCAGTATGCATAAAATATACTGTTTTTATCACTTTCTTTTTGTAAATGGAGAGAGAGAGAGAGAGAGAGAGAGAGAGAGAGAGAGACACAGAGACAGAGACAGAGAGAGAGAGTTTATTTATTTTCAGTGTATTAAGATACTTGCCTTAGTTACTTTGTTGCTGTCATAGTGATATTCCAGGAATAGTCTTGCTATATTTTTACTTTTTTCATCCCAGGAAGCTCTCCCGCAGGCAATGGAAGCTGCTGTGTCACCATACTGTTACCGTAAAGATTCACACATTTAGAGTTCTCGCAAAAAAGAATTAGGTTTTGACATTTCATGGCACACTGTCATGCTTTTTTATTGATAATCACAAACGTGAATAAATAAATTGACAAAATTGATACACTATAACTCCTGTCAATTTTAAAAGTTTGTATGATAGTAATGACCTAAAGTTTCCGTAAATCTTTAATCACTGAAATTGGAAATTCATCTTTAAAACTGAAGATACATCACATTCACCACTGTCCATATTCTTGGGAAACTTGCCGATACAACCAGGAAGCAGATAGTACCTGTTGATATCGGACAGTTGTGCATGAGTTCTGGCGATGGTTCAAACGCCGTTCATTTTTGGTGCACAACGTAAGCAAATGTACTGGCTTTATTGTGCAAAAGTAGATTTAATACGAATGAATGATCGAAATGTCAATACTTGAAATGCCTACTTATACAGAAGTGTGTACACGTAACTACTTCACCGATGAAGATTCAAACTATGTACCATTCTCATCCTTCATTGTCTATACAGTAAATATTTAGGTAAGTCATTTTATACCAAAGTGACGTTTATTCGTAATGACGATCAGGTAAGACATTTTTGAAAAGTATTTGAAACACAAGATGGTATAGCTAAAATAAACATTTAAGATTTCTCCTTCAACATATGTGTAAACGTTGTTAAGTAACAGGGGTATTGGTTTGGTTCCGAATGTCACCACAGCTTACATCAAGAAGGCTTCACTTCGTAACTGCACCAGAGTGTCTATTCCATTTTTTGTGCACGTTTACATGTCTTTCTGTCCGTTGGTTGGTTTGTCTGTGTTTGTTTTTAGTATATTGTTTGATGTTTATTTTAGGCAAGCAGACCTGTCGGCCGTCATCGGATTTCGCATTTACTGTAATTGCAAGTTTTATTCCTACTATAATTGACAATCACATATTCTGGAAGTTATTTCATCTTGTGTGTTACTACATGTATATGACCCGTTGTTTCTTGTCAAATTCAAGCATTAATCGCTGTAGTACTTGGTTAGAAATGTATTCAAAGGCACGGAAAGCGATAATAATTTCTTTTACAAACCGTCACTGACAATGTAAGGTATCGCTTTGCCATTTTTCTATCTTCGCCGTTATTTTAAGATACAACATACACTTTACAGACACTAAAAAGAAACATCGTCTGGGCAAGATATAAACGTGAATGTTCACCAAAAATCATAAAACTCAGATTACGTTTATTCGTAAATTTAACTAACCATTTTGTTTTGGCAAGATATGACTGAAAATATATCTACTCAATTTTGTATGTTGTTGGTGGAAGTATGAACAAAGCAGGCTGGGGGTTCACGTGGAATGTGACTGCAAAATATTCAAGTGAGATACATTAATTTAAATGGAGGTTTTCGAAATAAATAATTTAAAATTAAGTGACACTTTAGAAGTTTTTTTTTTTTTTTTAAAGACACTCTAAACAATTTGCTGATCTATCGTCTGTTCTTTTCTCATAATTTCGATGATCATGTGCCTTTAATTAGAATTCTAAAGAAAAACGTTTTACAACGATCACTAGAACGTACAAATGTGTTATATTGAGGACGTTGCCTCTAATTTGTAGACCTAGAAAACTAAGATTTTGTCTGTTCAGGGTTTTCTGCTCCGCGGGGAGATTGTATTAACAATTACTTAAAAAGATTGCGGTGTCCTCAGATTGACCAATGACAAATACGACAGAACAGAATGGTACATTAGGAGAAGTAACCTGAATAACAGTCTTGGATTCCATTGTTTAAGTATGAGTGACGGAGTCCTTCTTTTTGAAAAGAAGAATATACCATACTTCATTGGTACTGACCAAGGTGAACCAGTCAATACTTTATCGACATCAGGCAGCATCACCTTAACTTCCACGGAATGCTGGTAAGGCGTGCAAAAATTCAAAAAGAATAAAATCTTTTGTGGGAATCGCCTCTCCAATTTTAGCAAATTTGTATGTTTAGTTTTTTTCCTCAAAATTCCGACAAACATATACTACAGTATCCCAGCTATTTTGTTACTTTTGATGATGTGCTATTTTGTGAACACGTCGATTTGCTTAGAATTATGTTCGACAAACTACACCAATACTTCTATTATTGTGAATACTTTGTAAAATCTAGATTTAAAGTCATCAGTAACAATGTAACTTGTGGAAATTGTGATCATCTAAGGAAAAGATCGCTTACCTCTTCCCTACCCTTTTACTCTTTGTCTTAATTGTGGTTTTTCACTGGATGTAATAGTTTGATATGCCAACAAACAATCATCATTATATGCATGCAGTGTACTTTATTTACACCATTATGCTGTAATTGTGCAAAATGTTTAAGGTAAGTAACCACTGTTTTTCACAACATAATTCTGCGCCTGTCACTGTTGTTACAAAATGGTACAAACAAAAACACTAGTTTGCTTCGAGCGATGTGATCTATCCGTGGTTTAATTTTAAGGACCATTATTTTGAATGATCAACTGATACAAAACATCTGTTGTTGTGTTTATTTTGTCTTGTCGTGCTACGAAGGGTCCGCGCTTACTCCGTATTAACAAACATTATGGAGTGCAAAGTTTGCTTAAGTCCATGAGCCGGAGGGAATACATCTATTATTCTATAATTTTGGCAATGCCAATGAATTTGTAGATGTAGAAAACGAATACAAAAAGTAAATGTAAACTGAGATTAAAGACAGTGATCATCGTCCTGCATGATCGGCCCTGTATCTGTATATTGTGTCTCACACTTCACACTGCACTGTACACGTACAAGCGTTACATTCATAGTTCGATTTGGAAATAAAAAAGCTATCTAATTTTGAAGGAAACGAAAATTAATAGCATCCCTGCCATCTATATCGAAATAGACATATCAATTTTCAATATCATGTCATTCATTATGGCATGATCGGCTCTGTATCTGTATATTATTTCTCACACTTCACACTGCACTGTACACGTACAAGCGGTACATCCATAGTTCGATTTGGAAATAAAAAACTATCTAATTTTGAAGGAAACGAAAAGTAATAGCATCCCTGCCATCTATATCGAAATTGACATATCAATTTTCAATATCATGTCATTCAAAATGCTACAAAACACGGAATGCCCATGCACTAACATCAACGCCAAGCAGAGTGTTGCATGTATCAGAGTGTTGCATGTATCAGCTGATCGATACGATCAGCTTGTATATTACAACATTCAATATCAAACGATATCAACAGAGTTCAACAATGTCATTTAAATGTTTAAATTTCATTAATAACTGTGTCCATAAATTGAACTTCCGATGGCTTTTTGAGAATGTATTTCGGCGACCGGAAAACCCCAACGTAAACGGGTGATTGAAAGGTACGGCTGGCAATAAAATAGCGAAGCTTTGTCAGGAACTAGTCAAAACCGATTATTAAAGTTGTTGCCGATTTACAAATCGGGGTACCAAGACCCCCTAACTTTTTTTTATTTTGTCCACCCACTCCACAAATTATATGTTGTAGCGACCCCAATCTTGATTTTCCCACCAAACAAGTACTCCATATTAGCACAGCTCGTTTTTTTCTCATTATCCGTTTACATCTCTTCTTTTTTTCTGACATTCATAAAGTTACTGAAGTTTTGCATCATGATACACTCGTATTTCCCTAAAGTGAATGGTGATAACCTCCGTTATTTCGTTTCCGAGTGATTTTTTTCCTTATCTTCGCCCAATCTTTTTTTCCCCGAATTACCACAAATATCTAAAATAATTTTAAAACTCTATTATCTCACCCTTCACTTTTTTCTGGATCCTCACAAATATCTAACCAGCCCATTTTTTTATTTACACCAACGCTAAAACCACACCTCCTCGTTTTTAAACGACACAAACGACTTCAGTTAATTTCTACCACTACAATAGTACTACACTGTTTTTTTTTACCCCAGCAATTTTTCTC
>LD348481.1:66779-92963 GCA_001465055.1 Ptychodera flava | reverse complement strand
GCACTCCCCTCTTTTTTTGTTAACCCCGGCGAATTTTTCCCTATCTACCACAGTACCTTATCCATATTTATAATATCCATATGTACCTCTAACGTTGTTTCTTATCATGGATGACCCCTACCTCCCCGTTTGTTTTATTTTTTAAAAACCCCAGCGATTATTTCCTGATCCTAACAAATATGTAAAATAATTTTGAAACAATCACCGCGCCGTAGTCTATATAAATAGTTATGTGGACTGCCGGTGAGGACCCCTCGGTAACAACACTATGACGACGGAAATGCATTGAAAGTGGTATTTTCCGACGATTTTTTTTTACTTTGGATGCAAAGAAATTCAAATTTTGTGTCGACGAGAAATTTCAGCTTGCTAATCAGTCTCACGTAGACGTGGAAACTTTGCTTACGTTGCTCGAGGAAAACATTGTTTCTTATACGTGCGATTTCTCTGCTTCCCCATTTCCTACATACGGATATGGAAAGTCCATGCTTAGATGCTCGTACTAAACTGTCCTGGCTGAAAACTTATCGTCTTTTGCGGTCGCTGAATCTCTGCCCGCTCATTACCCGAATGTAGACGATGGCAATTTAGGAAACTCTTTATGCTCACGTTCCGCTACGAGAAAACATAAAGCTAATGGTGTGCGTTGCGCCGCAGAAAACAAACAATCAAAAACAAACAACAAAATATTTAACTGTCTGCTGAACGAATATAAGCTGATGATTAGAGCGTTCATTGGACAAACTATGGCATTACGTTCAGGTACAACGATACGTAATGTAACTGTAGAGTACGTTCGGTGCGGAAAATAAGTATGCGAGCGACAAAACCATAAGCTTAATAAATGCGTTGTGGCGCGAAAACACCATGCATAATAAATACGTTCCGATTGGGCCATGGTGAGTATGATATTATTAGTTAACCTACGTGCAACCATCTTTATTTCATTCAATGGCATGTATATCTCCAAGCAGAATGCAGATTATTATACACTCAGACTAAAGAACGAGTATCATCATCTTCGTCGTCATCATCATCATCTCTCTCTCTCTCTCTCTCTCTCTCTCTCTCTCTCTCTCTCTCTCTCTCTCTCTCTCTCCTGATCGATTGATCGACTGAAAATATGGAAGCGGTAATTGTACACGGTATATTAAGAGTGAACGTGGTTATTTTGTTTCTTGGGTGGTTCAAGTTATCTTAGAAAAGAGACAGTCTGCGGCTGAAGGAGATATATAATTTGATTACAGAAAGAGAAAGAATTGTTCACGCAGACGGAGCTGGCTTATATCAGCAAAATGGTTGGATATTTGGTGTATTTCATATTTGAAACATTTTCACAGTATCTATCATACTATAACATAACACAAATCTGGCTAAAATAAAAAATAAGGAGTTACTATACTAAAGAAACTTCTAATCAAATGAAATTTTTGTATACAGTTTTGGTAAAATTTTCATGTTCATTGAAAGACTAACACTCAGATATGGGACCGATATCACTGCAAATATTCTTTCCTCTGATGTCATTCGATTTGTACTGAAGCTGTTTAAAATTTGGAAAAAATAATGACAAAACCTGAAATACTTTGTAGAATATGTCTAATGGATATTCTTATTACCTATTATCATTATACTTTATTTCAAGAGGGGAGACAAAAATAATTGTTATTTACATCAGAGCCCTCACACAGGACATTATACAAATAGAGAACAAATTATTGTAATGTAAGTTTAATAAATATAATCACTGGAAAAATAGTGAGTATACTTATTGATACAATTCAGAAACATATATTGAAATAACACATATGACAATGGAAAAAGTAATTAATCCAGAGAATAACTTTCATTCACATATTTGTCGCGGAGAAAATTACACAACTGGGTTTTTAACTGTGGCACACTATCAATGTTTCTAATAGAAAAGGGAATATAATTCCAGAAGATAATTGCACGATAAATAAATGACCTTTGTCCACTACTTGTCTTTAATGAAGGAGCATATAAATTACTGTCACTGGAACCACGGGTATTCAAATCGTTCTTATCATATACCTTGAGCCCCGTTTATATGTAACGCTATGGAATAAAATCGCCCTCACTTTTGTGTAATAAGTTGCCGTATTACGCCCAGGCACACTTTGTTAAAATATGGACCGTCACGCGCAGTTCTGAACTACTTTCAGTGTGGTTGCTATGCGCGTTGCTATTTGTACACTTCCCAACTTGTAAACAAATCAGCGCGAGATTCAAAAATTGTCGTCTGCGTTCTTCAGTTCTCAGTGCTGATCAAAACACCATGGCACAAACTGATGAAATAATGCAGTGTTTGCAGGTAATTTCCGCAGCAAATCTAAACAGTATATTGTTCTATGATATCGATGATGGCTTTGAAAAGACAAACACCTGTACATCCGCCATAGGAAACAAACACTGCATAAAAACACTGTAATACCTACTGTATTAGCATGGATTATTGCCTGTATTTTAGCTGAAGAGTGCATATACAGATGAATACAGTCACGAATACATAGTTTGTATTCAGCAAGCCTATATTCACGTGGATTCATGTGTATTCACGTGTATTATTCTATAATACAGGCAACTGATTAATGTTGATTTATCTGTATTATTGCTTTTTCATGCAGTGAAAGACATGGATTCCGTGAACAATTTCATAAAATTACAGAGAAAGGTCAGTACCGTTAGAGCGACCGAGAGAGATGTAAACAAAGTACGGCGATTTATCGAGACTCGGTATGATGACCATCGTGAGCTGTCCGACATCCCAGCAACTTCCCTAAATGAATCTAGAGGCGCTTTTCATCAATATGAAGAACGACGACTGGAGTGACTACGAGCCTGATTCGATCTCGGCCGTGAAACACAGCATTGAGAGGTATTTTCGGAAAAGCGATACGGCGTCTCTCTGAATGATAAGCAATTCGATCTGGCTAACGAATCACTAAAGACAAAGCGGATGCAACTCAAATGGGATGCGAGGAAAGCCTCGAGCATCTGAGGCATTTTCTCCCGAGGAAGAAAACGCTATGTGGAAGTCTGGCGTTCTTGGAAAGAAGGACGGTGAAACTATCATCTTCACGCTGTGGTACATCTTTACGAAGAACTTTGTGCTCCTTGGTCTCGACGAACATAAAAAAAAAAAAAAAAAACTGACCTTCGGCGATGTAAAACTACAGAGAGACAACTCCGGACACTTGTTCCTGGAATTTCGCGAGCTTGATACGAAGACTAGAGACAGAAAGTACATAACTTGTCGCTCCGTCCCGCCTCGCGTGTTTGAAGCTCCCGGAAGTGACCATGACCCGATTTCGATCTAGTGCGAGTTAATCAGTCGGAGACCCATTGATGCGTGTAACGACGATAGTCCGTTTTATATTCAACCGAATAAGATCAACTCCTTGCTGTGGTTTTATCCGCGACCGATGGGTAAAAACAAGCTTGGATTTTTCATGCAACGGGCTGCAAAATCTATGTCATTTGCTGGACGCAAAACAAACCACTCCGCTCGCAAAACAACAGTGCAAAAACTAAGTAAAGCCGATGTTCCGCCTCGTTAGATCATCAAGATCACGGGCCATAAAAATGTGTCGAGTCTCCAGCATTATGACACCGTCTCCATCGATAATGATCACCACCGTATTTCAGGCATTCTAACCGATGTCGCCAATAAGCAAAGATACAGTTCTGAGCCTGCCACGGTGACAGGCGTGAAGACGGAGTGCCCGACCATCGCAAATTCACCGATCGCGAAGTGACCACTCTCCCCGTTGCAACCGAAGACATAAAACGCGCTCGTCAATGCACATACGATAATGAATTTTGATTGATCAATTTTTAATGATATCATTTTACGGGCAATGTGATTTTGAAAAATACTGGCCCTCCCTCCCAATAATTTCTCTCGAGTCCCTTTCTGCATATGCCCCTTGATGTAGAATTCGTAAACACACATTCGCTTCACCAGTTCATGCATTTAGAAGGCGGCGTTGAAGCCCGAATGTTGATTTATCCATGAAAATGAATCAATGAATTACATTAGAGTGAAGATGCGCCTATTTCTAGCTTAACATGCTAATCCGTTCATCGTGAACTTTGGCTCGCGGCGACACTCGGATCGTGGCTCGTGGCTCACGTGAATTAGGCTTACACCGATTAGATGGAGGCACAACGCAAGACAAGGCCTTTGACTCAAAAACAAAGTATGTGAGAGTTCAGAAATCAGTTGTCTGCGTCCCCAATCAGCGCTAGCGCATTTCAATCTGCAATGTGGAACTGCACTCCCGTTCTGCAAATATCAATCTGCGCCCGTATTCTGCGCTCTTGATCCATTAATGTTGTTTTTTTCTTTTTAACAGCGATATTTACGAAAATACAGCGATACAGCTGCCGGCCAGATCTTAGGATATGGCTGAGTGTCCAAATATATTTGTATTACATGTATATTGAACTGCGTGGCATGGCTGTGTGAACCGGAACTGCATATATATATATATATATATATATATATATATATATATATATATATATATATATATATATATATATATATATATATGGGCCTCCCACCATCATACCAACACTTCTACTCCATTTGATCGCATTTTCATTACATGTGCGAGAAACCACTATTTATAAACCCATAATACTAGAAACCTATTCAGTGTGTTCGTAATATAACTTTTTTTTAAATGAACAAATTCGGGAAGACTGGTTATCGACTCTAGCGTACTATGGCATGCAGTTCCGAAGCAAGCGCGACACACAATTATATACAGTTTTACTCATAGATTCTAGAGAAATGGTCGATGAAATAAACTTCCGATGAATTTTCTTTCTCATGTTGAGGTCGAAAAATGAACAAGTTAATTCAGCTTACAATCATTATAAATCTTGTGCGCGCCGGCCTGTGACTTGTCAACACGATTGGGCCAATCCGAAGAAAAATATAGTGCTTTTTCGATAACCCGATATAACCCTACCCTATTTTTTACCTGCCGACTCTGAACATTTTAGAACTACGTAAACACACAAGTAAAAAAAAGAAAGGAAAATCCCTTAAAATCACGCTTTCATTACTTGGCATTTGTTTTTGGCTTGGACGAGGATGTCTTTTACTTTTCCCCTCTCCCTTATATATGTATGATACATCTTTCTGGAAATGTTGTGGCCATTGTTTGTCCGCCCCAACCCCCTGAGATATACATATTTAAAAATACAAATATTTTGAAAAAAAAACAATTCCTGCCCACCTATAGCTACCTACCCTATTTTTGAAAACCATGTTATCGGAACAGCACAATTTATTTTTAAGCCGTGGCTATCTGGCTTTGTACAGATGAGGAGTGAAGCAAGGCACTTGCTCTCATATCCTTAAAATATATTATCTGAAGTTGATCTCTTTGTGAAAGGAATTTTCACATCTCTTTACAGGTGGTTGCAGGTAACGTTTCGGTATATTTTAATTATCCGACAATTATAGCCCTAAAAGCCGCAAGTCTGTTTCCATTTAGCTTGGATATTCTTTGAATTCTACTCATTACATGATGTGTACCCTTTGAAAAACTGTAATACACAGTTGTTTGTGTCGGATTGAGCAGGTAAATGGAACAGTTTTTGCATCGTCTATGATCCCCCGCCATTTTCGAAAAAGCTTAAACTACAAAATCAAGGACATCGAGAAAATGACATCATGTTTGTCTCTCGGCAGATAATGACATGTAGATGTACCAAAGAGAGTATTTTCACACTCGTTCATTTGGTGGCCGTTTTAAAGAGCGACAACCGTTTATTATTTATCTAATTCAAACTTTTACACGTAGTCCAAATCAATGAGTGATAATATTTCTCTACACATCATTCAGTAAGTACATTTACATAAACTAAGTTTAGTTTGAAAGGAAACTCGTGAAACAACTGCACTAAATTGTAGATCACAAGGCTTAAAAGGAGGTTACATATTTAACTATGGTGAGAGTTCGAGTTCCGACATTCAAGACGGCCGATACACTTTTATCAAAGACCATGCAGTACTAGTGCAACACGGTCTCGTCAAGTATATCAAGGTACTTGCAAACAATACTATTTTGCCACTCCATTTATTTGAAGGTATGGTAATCGATCCCAGGGCCTAGAAGTGGCACATAAAAAACAGCGTGTATCTTTGCGTCAGAGGCGGAATAAACTATGAGTGTATCTATTTATCCAGGAAATCTTAATACTGACAGCTATATTTGTACGCACATAGAGCCAGTCGAGATTAGGGACACAAGAAACACGAAGAGCAAACAAGCAGTGGTTTTGAACACAATCAATGTACCCGGTACTTCACCAATAATGTCTGTAACTCCGTACATGAAAATATTCGTAACTTGACGCACTTTGAACATAGCTCGTACCAAGGAACAGTGGAAAGCACGTGGGTCGTGTAGACCCATAACAACCACTCGTGTAGTTGGTGCACAGTGAAGATTTTTCAGATAAACAACTTTGATAGATGGTGGACTGACCTTTTCTACCGAAATTTTTACCCCCCTTCAATCTATCACAAGGTTTTCGTGTGGACTATCGATGCGTGGTTACATTCGCTACGTGGTGGCAAATCCTAGTCGTGTTGACGACTGCTGCGTAAACAGTCACTGAATACACTTTGCACCCATTTACGAGCACTGAATATTTTTACCGTTTTAATTGAAAACCGTCCGTATACGTGTGTGACGTTGACAAAAACAACACAAGGAATCTGGCGTACATTGTCACTGAATTACTTTGACCAAGAAAAATTGAATTAAAACACCCAAATGCTGAACGATGATCATACAAAACTTTGCAGGTTTCTGGACTAAACCCAAACCGACTGGATCTCAGTCAACTGTGCCAGGCCGGACGTCTACTCTATTAGCGTCAACTCAATCTTTCACTCTGGAAAACTTTACGCCACAAACTGGCATGGTTATATACAAAATTTACCTTGAAACGCCTGCTTGCTCTTGCTTTACACAATGTGTAAAAATGGGTTATTCTGCTGAGAAATACGGCAGCAAATATTGCAAGGTGAATGTCTTACTCTTTCTCGCAATGATTTAACATCTGTGTCTATTTTATCACGGTCACTGGACCATTTCTGACGATTTTTACCAACAGAGAATCAGTTCACACTCATCGTGGGAACACATTGCAAAGATATTCACAAAATTTTCATCACAGGAAAGATTACAGTAATAACCGCTTCAAAGATGTAGGAAATGTATAATGGGTTGTTCATCTTGGAAAATCCCGAGCTACAGGCTCTAAATACAAAATGCTTTTTTTCTTGTGAACAACTTCCCGACAAATTTACAATTACACTCCAGTCTGCACATGATGGTTGTACCCGTACATGTGCTGCGTCCAATGGAGAGTCAAAATACTTCAAATCAAAAGTCAAAAGTATAGAAAAAAATATAAATATCCAAGCAATGTAAACAAGAGTAATTTTGATATGATCAATTTAATGTATATTATAAAAAATGTCCAGGCCACTCAGAACAGTGTAAGATTATGATCTCACTTGTTCGAATACTACACTCACATGGAAGGGTAAAAATGGGAACTCAGATCGTTATGTAATGCTTCCGCCAAGCAAGCCTCTTAGTAGGCGAAAGACGGTAAAATGACCATACATGTAATTATTGTTGCTAGTCTCTGTAAATTTTGCTGACTATTTGTTAGTAGTTGTCAAATTTATTGAGTTTGTCCGAAAACTATTTCAGTGAATCACCATGACGTAAGTTTTAAGACACCTGAAATACGAACTCAATATCGATATCGGGATAGCAAAATCAGCCACAGACAATCGAGAAAGAACACAATAGTTTATTAATTTGCGAATTAAATGAATCCCAGGTTACTATGAAAGTGAAAAAAGGTAATGTTTTGCCCTGGTTGGGAAAGTAAAATTGATTTAGATTTCAAAAAAATAGTCAGATAATATTAGAGTAATTTAATAAAAAAAACAAGCTCAGAAAAACATATAGAGGAGAACGACATCATAGCGGTCTTCGGACATTTCATCATGTTTCAGTCTGAATGGTCAACATTTGATGCTAATCTATGGCAAGTGTCTCTTTTTTGAACAACTATGACAGAGATTAATCAGTCGCGATTTAGTTTCATCACCCAGACCCGACCGGAAATAATGCAGCTCATGGGCACTTTTATAATCGTTACATTAACGTATCAAATGGCCGGCCACTGCATTGGTCTTTGACCGTGCATTGCCAGCAAAAAATGAAAAGAAAACGGCTTTGGACGTCACAAGAGCAATTTCACCGTTTGTGGGTGGTTGAGTGATATGGGTAGGCCATGGAGCTTCTACTTTTGTAGCTCTATGTGTAGGCATGGATCGGAATCGAGTTGATTTCGGCTGAAAGTAGTTAGAAAAGTAGTTTTCGTGCTCGATCGCAAATGGATCGGCATGTTGCCAGTTTTGTCCATGTACGGTCCCTTTGTGGATGGACCGTGGTCCATGGCAACCAGCAGAGCTGTGGTTGGAGGTAGCTCTGCGTGGAAGGGCCCTGTGTTACCGGCGTTATGCGGCCTCCCACCACAGGCCGTATAACGCCGGTAACACACAGCCCTGCCACACAGAGCTGTGGTTGGAGGCCGTATAACGCCGGGAACACGTGGCATCGTACCCAGGGCTATGCCACAACATACTTCCAAAAGAGATCTATCGTAAAATAACGTACTGCAGGTCAACATACACATCACCCATTCAATTGCACCTTTGCGCGCGCCCTTGTGATTGCCAGCTGTTTGAATGTTTCATCTATTGTTCTTCGAACACAGCATCGAAGCAGTTTTGGCATCAAAAATCAACTTAAAATGGGAAAAAATGAGAGAATTTCGCCAACAAGCTGATGCCACAAGTACTCACAAAACGTAATATGTTTGAACAGTGCATTACCGTACACCATTGTTCTTGAAAGATTCAGATTTTCGTGAGCATTCGTTGATGCTACTACCATGTGCCACTCATGTTAGATTATGAATGCCCAGGGAGATAGGGGTATTTATAGGCTCCCCCTAGCTTTAAAGGATGCCTTGACATACATGTAAATGAACTTCAAATGAAATTACAATCATTGGCGCCACCCTGCACAATGAGCAGAAGTCGGGGGACACGGATTAGTTGAAGTTTGCAATCCTGATAAACTAAGTTTTACTGCTCAGACGCCTGTCTATTTATGCTGTTAGTCAGCTGCATATTGAAATATATATATATATATATATATATATATATATATATATATATATATATATATATATATATATGCACCATACTGTCACTTAGTATTTTCTCTGACATGTAACTTTTGTATGAAAAATACCACTGTAACTCACTCCGTGTTGAAACTTTTTGATCTGTAGCACCTGATGAAGTCCTTCTTTAAGGACGAAACGTTGTGTAGATATAATAAACTATTTGGACCAGCAGATTGGTACGTGTGTAATATCCTACAAACGAATATATCATAACCACGCCACCGACAACACTGGGGACCACCTGAAAAACCAAAGTCGAACATATATATAAATGATTTTATTAAGTTAGGAAACATCGCGTGGTAAACAGTGCTACCTGTTATCTGATAACAGTTGTACCATTTGTCATCCATATGTTCCTAACGATAAATTCGGCACAAATGTTTGCAAAATAATTGGCAAGTACGGCACTTGGCATCGGAATGGAAGGTCACATTTTCAGCAATACAGTTATCAGAAGCTAAGAACCTTGATGTTAGAAATTATTTCATATTAACACCTTTAAACCAGCGTCAACGTGATAAATTTTGATACAATCAGTTTCCCCTAGGCCCTAGTGCCCTACACACCTCAGGGTAATGAGGGTAAAACCACTTGCTGCACCTCGGCCACGATACGCCTCGTGTCAAGGTGGGATTTGACAACTCCATGAGTGGAATCTACTTTTTTATTTAGGTAGAATTAAAGACGATCGTGTTTTACGACCTTTCTACCGACTAGACGGATCGAAAATAAATGTGCGTCATTTGTTGAATTAAATACAATATTAAAATCCTGGCTGAACTCCTTTTCCTAGTTAATTATATATATATGAAAGCTGTAAACTATAAAACAAAAGAGGCACTACTGTAAAACTATGTTCAATTTGCTATTTTTATTGATATAGCTCTTGAAAAGAGTTTGCTGGCGATGTTTGGCGACATAGTACTGATCGGTGTCACTTCCGCTTTTTCTCACTGCATGAAGAACGTTGGGAAAATGTTGTCAACATCAGTATTTTTACGACAGTATTCTTTTTATCTTTGATAATTAGTATTAAATGTAGGCACACAGCCCATTTGATCAACAAATTATGTTACTAAAGTTTGCTCAACATCAAACTATAAACCGTTCCACAAACGAGCACTAGAGCACTTCGTTAGATTACTTGTTGGATCTCAGATATTTTTGTTGTAATTACTCCTGTCGCATGTCAACCTATGCACTACTCAAGTTGCAGAGATTTGGTAATGTGATGACGTCAAACAGACAAACGATTGAGAGCCAATCTGTACACGCTTGTCAAAATGTTTGTGAGTGTGTGTGTGTATACAAAATGACCAGAAGTGGTTTAGTTTAAATGCAGGGATATAAATATATAGATATATACATATATATAAATATAAATAAAAAAAAAAAAAAAAAAAAAAAAAAAAAAAAAAAAAAAAAATATATATATATATATATATATATATATATATATATATATATACCTGTAGTGACTTACGAACTGATGAGATGTTCAAAGTCTACCTTATTTCCAATCCCAACATTTGATTGACGGCGACGTTTCGGTATGATTAGCACACCTTTTTCAAGCACTGATGATAATAAAACCAGAACAAAGCAGGTGTAATGCGCATGTCTGCACATATATATATATATATATATATATATATATATATATATATATATATATATAACAGTATAACCGCAGACTTTTTGGACGCAGCAAGGTGCATGAGGCGAGGGGTTATCAGAACCTGCATGGTTGTACATACTTAGACTCTCTGCACAGCCCCCAGTTCGCTATGCAACGCTATCCTCCACCATATGGTGATGCGCCCTCAACGGTCTTTCTAGCAAGCGAGGCTCTCAGAGCTAGCCGGATTATAGCATAGCGAATTTTTCTACGCTTTAAATATCGTGCAGGAAAACCCACCGACAGACGAGACTTAGGCAAGAAAAGCAATGACATTGAAGCGATACGGTCAACAGTGGCCCGTTCCGCACACATTTGAAAACAAGGATAAAATCTCGTCATGGCTTATAATATTTTCGATAGAGTGATGACTGAATACAAATATACTTCTTCGGCATGAATCTTTGAGTTTATTTCAGCTGCAACACTACAATTTCACACGATCGACTTGAGGTATCGGCAGGATCATCGTGTAAAGACACAAAACATCAACATTAATATATGGGTCTGTAAAAGTCATTCGTTCATGAACGTAAAACTAAAAAAATATGATTGTTAAACAAGTCAGTTATTATTATTATTATTATTATTATTATTATTATTATTATTATTATACTTTATTTAAAGAGGGTAATCTGAGTTACAAAACAAATTGTAATTTTCATCAGAGCCCTCTGTGAGCTCGGAAAAAAAGTACATGCGTATAAATAGCAAGTACAGTGTACATGTAAATACAGCAAGTGTTCAAAAAAGTTTCTAAAAAAGTTCACGAAGTTCGCCACGAGTTGGAATAAACAATAACAAAAAACGCAAATGTTAAAAAGGTAGGTTTACCACTTTAATCGAAAGCACATAAATTAACTAAATAAATAATTCGGTGGACAAAAAATAAGTAATAAAATGTAAATAATGTCAACAAGAACTAATAATGTCAGAAGCCGTAATGGAACATTGCGTCCGTTTTCAATGATTTTGTTTTGTTGATTTTATTCTCTTATCGAGCTCTGCTGTAGGTGTATCTTATCGAAAGAAAAAATTATGAAAATATAATATTTAATTGACCACAAAGATCTTATCATAATCGTGTTAATGGTGTTTTCTTAGTGTTTTGTCATATCGTGATCTAGACTTGGTTCAAGTCGGTGAATTTCTAAAAAAAAAATCTTGCAGTAGTTCCCCATGTGTCTCTACTTTTTCATTCAAACCTATTTGGAATTTGGTAGCCCAGGCAAGGTTTTCCCAGCGATTGAACGCGTTACATTTGAGTCTGCGCAGTAGTGAGTTAGTTTCCTCCGGGAGAAACTCCCCTGTATAGCGTTCACCCCACTCACACGTTTCAAATTAAAACAGAACACAAATCTTCGCGTTTACCACACTCAAACAGTCACAAATCACAGACTTGAACCGAGTCTAGTCGTGATCCTTATCAAAAGAACGTCATTATTCAATTTTCCGAGAAAGAATAAGCGAACTATTGATCGACCTCTCTGTCTCCAGTCTGTCCGCCACGCGTGCACAGGGTCGAACGACACGGCAGAATTGAAGTTAATAAGTTAAAATAGGTTCAAAGTTATTTTAAATTAGTGGTCAGAACAGAAATCTCATGCAAAAAGCCTTGAATAGTAGAAAATTTGGACAAGATTGTACGCTATCCTTACGCCTGTCATATCCAGTCTGGAGCTCGGAGACAGCTAGGGCACTGTTGCCGTCTCTCTGCATATTGCATCGAACCTTTATTTTACATATTCACCCACCGGTCATCCTTGATTGGTTAGTTCAAATGCATCTCTTTGCGTTTCAGCTAGTGTAAACAGTGCTAACAATTAGGCCCAACAGTTTGGCCACGGCTCAGCAATAAATTGCTATGATGCGACGTGTTTACTCACATCGTGTACGTGACCACAAGTGAAAATACTAGCTTACAAAGCCTACATGTTCACATCTATTTCAGGGTATTGTCTACTGATTGTACTACTTTGCAACTTAAGAATAAGGCCGTCGATGTACAATAAATTGAAATGCAATTTTGAAATCATAAAAACAAACAGACTTTACCCCTCTACTACCCCAAAGATTTTCGAATCCTCTTGAATTTCTCCAGCCCCTTAACCATTTTCTGATCGCATCCTGAGGCCAAGAAAAATAAAGTGTGCTGTTCCGATAACATGGTTTTCAAAAATAGGGCAGGACAGTCGGCAGGGATTTTTTTCCACAATATTTTTATTTTTAAATATGCAACTCTCAGCAGTGCATTTCGATCAAACACTGGCCACAACATTTACTGAAAAAGTATCATACTTATAAAAAGAATAAAAACATAAAATACGTCCTCGTTCGAGCAAAAATCAAATGCCAGGTAACGAACATGTGATTTTACTTTTTTTTTTCTTCTTTTTTTTTTACATCCGTGGTTACGTAGCTGTAAACAGTTTAGGGTCGGCAGGCAAAAAAAAGGATAGGCCGGGTAATGGGAACAGCACAATATTTTTTTTTCTTTGGCCTAATGAGGCCCCATATCAATTTCCAGATGCTTTCACAGCACCTTTTATCGCTAGTAATCTGTAGGATGAAATTTCATTCATTTTATTCGTTTGTGTATACGTTAGTAATAATACTATAAACTTGCTCCTTCGCCAACAAAATGTTGGATTTGTTAAAACAGCACTGGCAATCAATGTGTCATGGGCGAAAAAAAGACTCGTAAGTTACAAACGTGTAGGGTCGACAGGGGAGGGGGTTGATTAGGGGATTTATATTGAATTTCCTTGTTTAGATCGTTGCAACTTTCGTTTTTTAGACTCCAACGTTTTATGTGGCAAACAACCAGCGGAAATTATGACAACACAACTCTTGAGTAATTCTTTCACACATATCGATTTCCGCGACAGAAAATTCCCAAAACATTTCACGCGATGTCGGACTAATAACATGACCGTAATTTTCTGATTGAAATGCATAATTTTCCGAAAAATGATTTAATCTCAAACAGTAACACACAACTTAGAGATGATTTGAATGTCTTTTCTGTTGCGTTGAAGCCAATTCAATGCCGCCACGTCTGATGGACTTTCATAGGATTTACCCTGTACCGCCGCATAATATCCACTTGTACAGAGTATGATGTGACAACTTTACATTTATGCTATTCAAATGACCACTGGATAGAATGAGTTTAGTTTTTGAATACAGACCAAGGAGGATGCTCTCCTTTACAGAATGTTACTTCCGGTACACGAAGTAAACGACTTTGAACTTTGAACACTTTCTTCACGGGTCTCTACCACCTCTCGCCGATACTTTCCCGACACGATAGAGTTAGTTGCAATGAGGGACCGCACACTGTTTGCCTGTCGTGTGGCGTATAATTTCCCGATAATGCATGTAATACACATTGATGAAAGTTTCCGATACAAAATGAACAGACAAAAGCTGTGTGTGTTCCCAAAAATCCAAAAGGCGAATATAATCTCGCACATGCGTACTCATACTTAAGCGGTGTTCTGGCACATTCTCTATGCATTGAAATCTTAGTAATGTCTCACTGCAGTATCGTGCTTTAATGTAAACTGCATTCACTTACGTCGTTCTTCATGTCTATAGATGCCTTGTATTCCAACAATGATTTGGTCGTCTTCTCTTGACCATTCCGTGCTGCCCAGTGCAACGGTGTATCACCATTCTGAAGGAAAACGAAATACAAGCGGTTTAATCACACAGTGTTCCATACTTCACATTTAATTTAAAGACTTTACAGCCCGGTAATGTTTCTGATATGGTGCATTATTAGACTATTACTATGTTGTCGGAATATCACAAACAAACATAGAAAATAAGTATTTAGTTTAATTCTAAGTCAACAGCTGACTCGGACACAGTGTGACAGAATTGAATATCATGATGATACCAGGTAATGATCGATCGAACGATCGGTTCGTTGACTGACTTCATGTATAAGTATTATCATAAACATTCCCATATCGCTCCATCCAAACGACCTGTTGCCTAAAATATTAGCCGGGATATTTCACGACAAATGTCGATATGGACGTTCCCCAAACTTCATTTCGAACCTACAAGAAAACAAAGCAAATACACACAATGGCTGCCGCTCTTCGTCAGTAATGCGATGTTCAGACATACAGCTTTGAAGGGCTTTTGGGAACAAGGACATTTTGGGACGGTAAACAAAATGGCCGCCACACCCCAGTCTGTAAGACGATCAGAGGGTCTATGATCAGGCGAACTAGAAGTGAGTTTAGAGCGGTACCGATTGTAACACCATGCTGTGACATAGACAGTTTTTTTTTCCTTGTGACTCTCGTTAGGTCCCGTTGTATTTTGGTATGGGGTTAAGTGAGATGATGATGATTGTTGTCTGATGTTGTATTTTTTCTGAATGGTTAAGCAATTTATGAATATTGCAAAAGAACATGTTTCTGTTTTTGTGCGCGGAGGCGAGAAAATATGAAGCCCAGCAATTTAGATTTTCCTTTAATTTATACAATTCCGGGCACAGATAAATGGTAGCTCGGTTACTACTCAATATCGCCCTGTGTTGCATTAAGGACATTAGTATTATTTGTACTTCGTCAGACAATCGACGTCGTTTGTATCTATCACTGCACAAATGACACTCATGCTGATACAACACAGCAACAAGCGATGTTTAATTATAAGCTCTAAATTTAACTTGAATTGACAATTGAATATTACTGCATGATAACAATATTGAATCAATATCTTTTAAGGAGGTTTTAGCGACAAATATATTAATGTACGTCCAGAAAGTGACATACGTTTTGCAGCGTGTTGCATGAAAAACAGTAACTTACTTTTTCCCTTGGAGTGGGATTGCGTATAAAACAACGTAGAAGTGTTACTTTAGGTTGACGGTATCGGGTTGAATGTAGAATTGACTATCGTTATTGTATGTACATGTATCGAACCCTCTGCTTGACAAACTCACGGGAGCTCGAAATCGGGTCATGGTCATTTTCGGTAGCTTTTGAACAAGCGAGAGGGAACAGAGTGATAGTCCATGTACTTTCAGCCTCGCGTATTTGTTTCGGTAACCCGCTCCAAATTCAAGACAATAATTGTCTCTTTGTAGTTTTATATCGCCAGGGGTCATTTTCGTGCCAATCGGCCATTGAATCCATATCGTGAAGCTGTTTTTTTTTCAATTCGTTCTTTTCATGAATGCCTGGCCTGAGTACCACATCGCTTTTTATTCTTTGGGAGAACTCTCTTCAGATGCTCGTAGCTTGCCCTCATTTTCGATTTTTGAAGTGCATCTGCTTCGTCGTCAGTGCTTCGGTGGCTCCGTCGTATTGCTTATCATTGAGGAAACGCCTTATCGTCTTATGCCGATGTATATCTCTTGACGTTATTTTTTAAGGCCGAGATCGAACCAGGTTCGTAGTTATTCCCGTCGTCTTCCTTCATATCGATGGAAAATACTCAAGTATTGGTGGAAAGTATTCATTCAAAGCAGTTGCTGGGATATCAGTTTGCTCTCGACGGTCATCACGATGACTTTTGATAAATCGCCACACATTGTTCACATTTCTCTCGGTCGCACTACGGCATTAAAATTTCGCCGAGATTTGGTGATTTTTTTTTTCACGGAATCTGTGTCATTTTATTCCTATCTTGCATGTGTTTGATTTTGTCTTTTCAAAGTCATCATTGATGTCACTGGCATATTGTTAAACAAGTATCAATAAAATGCGAAAAAGCGCCATCTACATTTGTGCACATTATCTAATCGCTAACGAAATAGAGTTGTCACTTACAAGTTGTAAACAGTAAAATTCCAAATCACACAAACCGTATCACAGCATTATCTGTACTACAGCAAACAGTTAAACAGGAATTATTACCTTAAAGGATTACATTAATCGTACATGTACAAGGTAATTGTATTTTCCTTTGGCTTATTAATCATTCCTTGGTAGGCGTAGTTACCGGTCTCTTTCATAAAGAAATTATTATTTATCATTTTCAAACTGTTGCATTACAACTGAAGTGTTGCAGACGGAAATGCCTCCATCGCTAAGCCAATTTTTGAAAATGATATTATAGTTCATTGAAATCAACTGGTATTTCCATGGCTTGTATGTGACTATATGCCAAGGTGAATTGTTGTAATAAACAGCCATTGAGATTATGATGTGAATTTTGAATGCTTATACAAACAATCATAAAAACCACGTTATTAGGTTGATTGGCTGTTTACTCATGAAAATCGAAATAAAAAAATCCATGATTTATCCGAGGTGTTTCCTGTTTATGTCGTTATTGACAAGGCCACACTGTTTATGCACTTTTTAATGATCACCATGTAGGTCAAACATTCCAAGAAGTATAAGGTGAGGTTATATATTGAAAGACAAAATACTAAATTATTAGACTCTTGTTCAGTTACCCTTGTATTAGACGAACGATATGGTCAGAAGTATCTACATTCCTTCATAAAATAGCATTATTTGATTTTATTGACAGGAATAGAATAAATTTTATATTCTACGTTTATTTGTGCTACATTTTTGTGGTTTAATTTCAATGTATATTCTTTAGAAATATAAAATTATGTAGCGTTAAGTGTGCACTTTGCTCTATCGACAATAATGCAACCTTGTTACATTTTCTCGAAAACACGCATTGCTCTCCATACCATGACAGTCGTGGTGTGTACTATGACTTCTCCGGTTAATCAATCTTTGTGGTCTGATATTATGTAAAATATGTACTTTAGCTATATACAGCTCTGTACCGTTCCGTGTGCATTATGCTCTCTCGACAATTGTGTAACCTTCATTTTCTCGGAAGCAAAGCAATTCATTGCAACTTTTAGTCAATGTATTTTAATACAATATCATAATTTGCTACGTAAAGTCTTCAAAATTTCGACGTTCGAACTTAATGTTTTCTATCGAAGACGTTTAGATATCAAACAGATTAAAGGCTATCATTTTAATGCCATCCTACTGCAGTACTATAATGATCACATAATCTTACTATTTGTAGGAGTACACAATTTCTTGATGTAAAATACCTTTTTCATGAATACCGTACACACCACAATACATTGGGTGTCTCATCTTATTGCAGTTTTAACTGAAAAACAGTGACATTGGTCACATAAGGCAGTTCGATAACTTTCTTAACATAGTAAATATGTTTACGCGAAGATTAGTTGTCAGATACACTATTTTACTCAAAATTCCAGTTCAACAATTTAAACTAATCTAGGCTCAGACTGTACACGGTAAAATAAAGCTAAATTTCCATAAAACACCAATTCATGTAAAGTTCAGAGCACAAGTAATTCTAACTACAGATACAAAGAAACGGTTAAATTAATTTTGTGACTAAAATCAACAGAAAGTCGGGTTTCAGCGGGGCGGTTGTTTCACACTTGCCGTCATACTTTCTGCTTGCGCTTGTCGCTTAGCAACAGCCAAGATTGAGGTCATAACATGGATAATAGCCTCCTTGTGGAGGAATATTTATTATATATCGTAAGAAAATATTGTTTACGCTGGTTGGTGGCTTTCCGAACTGATACAGCAATCATGGAAATAGCTAAATTGGTCATAAAAAGTTAAAATTAATTTTATTATTTTGTTTATTTACAAACTTTACTGAGTCTCGTAAACGATGATGAGCGGTATGCCCCATGGTCCCATGTATCATTGCCTTGAAAGAGGAACTAGGACCTACGCTATCAGAGCTTATCATTTGTCCTGTCAGGAGTCCGTCTTTGTATGCCAACAACAGCAACAACAACAAGAACAACAACAAAAACGACAACAGCAATAAACATAGCTAATGGCAGTACTATCAAAATCCAGGACTCTAGTTTTAGCATTATCAACGCCCGTCTCTTACCTTATGACCTGCTGGTAAGGGTGATAATAAGCCTCCATGTTAATGATTTGTAGAACAAATTCATTGAGGGGATTAGGGAGGACACTAACAAATGCGGACTATTTGCTGTGAAATACTATACAGAGATAACGAAGGTAAATTCATAGCCACACAAATAAACAGACAAGGCTTGTGTAATTAAAATATTCATTATATTATATTTATTGACCATAACTTCTGGACGGAATATTTCTTTCAATACTCTGATTACTGCGTAATATTGATATATCATTTGACATCCTTCCTGTAACATGGTCACCTGCATGCGTGCGAATTTGTGAGAATCATTACAATGCGATGGTGTATGTCAATGTTTTCGGACTTCTAAAATGCGACAGAGCGTCTTTTTTCCTTTCGTGATTCAATATTATTCCTGTCCTGCCGGAGCATGATCACTATCAATTCTTGCTTCACAATGGATTAGATTAGATGATAGAGAGTTGGTCTGAAAAATTAAACCGAGTCGATAATAGAAAGCTGCTTTCTCGAGATTGAGTGCATTTCTAGGACGACCTTAATACCCGATAGTCGGTAGTTAACTTTTTTTTTTATGCAGTATCCGATTTCTTTAGTGTACACAAACTGTATTAATGGTTATAATAAATTTTGTATAGACAGCGCTCAATGTAACACTGAAACTGACCCGTGTTAGATTATATTAGCCAAGGTATATTAGAATCCGAAAACCAGTGATTCTGGAGAGCCGCTTTAAATATTTGTGTGAAAGACTCTATTATTCAATTGAATACACTGTTAGCAAAGGCCAGATAATTAAACATGTTGTGCCTTTTTCAGAGACGGTGTATTTTTCTACAATCGTTGCTTTGCCATGTGAGTTTTATTTTTTGATTCATGTTATCTTAAAGAAGCGGGCAGTTCCTGATGCTTTGGGATTGTGAGAACTTAAATGTGCGATCGATTTGTTCTAATGAGCTGTATTATCATGCTAGTGAAAGATTGTTTGACAAATGCTCATACTTCACTCACTTTCTGCGTGGCAGATGCAAGCATGTCAGATGACGAATATGAGATCACCCACAAAGCCGACAACATGGCTAAAAGGTTTTAGCACACGCAGTGGAACACTCGACAGATTCTGACCGGTCTTTCTTTGGGTTAAATATGACAAGTTAATATTGTTAGAAGAAATAAGATATAAAGTACCGGCGGTAGGCTAGGCATTTCTCACTATTTCTGGGTTGTGCGAGTACTACATGACTCAAGTTTTAAAGCCCCAATCGCTGCTTACCTTGTGCATTATTTTTGTGATTTTATTTTCAAAACAAAGTTGGTTCGTGTAAGTGTGCTAACTGAAGGACGTGTATAGAAGTATCACTGCTCTGTGATTTGGCCCATGCCTATGCGTTTTAATTGGCTGAATAATGAATGGGTGCTGCAGTCATAAAATGGCGCCCCAACGGAAAAGTACAAAACATGTTGTATTGCCTACACGTACACTTCCAATTGGTCATAAAAGAAACAAGCACGATTGCATTTTCTTGAATGCACAGCACACAATAGCAAACAGTTTTTTTGTAATATTTATTTTCTCTGTCATATAATTAGTTGTTAAAAATGACGGGAAATCTCAAGTAATGTAAAAAAAACGGTAAAAAAGTTTGAATTTACATACCACATTTGACAATTACATGACAGTGTAATACACTTTTTTGGTCTTATTTTGAGAAAACTCTTGGAAAACTGAGAATAGATTTTGAGATTCTATATTACACATTCGTAGCTATTGGAATTTTAATTTATGTCCGTAGACCAAATTGCAATATCACATCACTTTATCTAAAATGTCGCGTACAGAAAAAAACTGATCTGTTCTCTGCCGAGCGTCACAGCCATCGGGTAGCCTGCTAATCAAGAACATTGACAGCATCGACAAAATCGCGTCAAAAGCTTTTTTCTTACTTTCTATGTCATAACTATACAGGATTTAATTTGATGTGCCAATGTTAATTTTTCAGAGCTTATTCTCAGCTGAGTAGACCATCGGAGCACATATACAAAATGATCGTTTAAAGGACTAACACATCCTCACAAAGAGATCTGTGATGATTGTTGCATTGTTTCAAAAACTGGTTTCACTGATATTGGATGTGAAAGAAGTATATAAGGCGGGACGAACCATATAACAAAAACAAACAGTCACAACAAAATAAATAGGTTTCTACGAGAATTCACTGAGATGCTCCAAGATTAATAACTTGGTAAACCATCGATCATTGTGTTAGTGGCTGCTTTATGGAGTTAAAATAAAAAATACTATTTTCGCCGTGTAATTAAGTAAGACATATGAGACTTGCCTTTGTATACTTAAATCAGCATAAATGTACTCTAGAGAAACAGATGCAAATATTTATTATACTCCGTAACCCAAAGTTGGCGCTACATGCAGGTTGTTATTTACCAAGCCCGTCTAGCTCGTCCGATACAAATTGTTACCAAGGCCACACATTGCTCAGGCGACATCAAGCGATGATAAATTCAAGGAGAAGCAGAATTGCATTGAATTTCGTTATTTAAGGAGTAGGTATTTTATTATACGAAACAAATTGTGTTTTGGCTGCGATTGCTTTGCCCGACAGCTTAGAAACGGCGCTTTGTTCTTCTTTCATTGCTGTCATCATCGGGAGTCCAATTCTTTTCAAGTTGTAATGATTTGTGATATTCTGAAAATAACAACCCACAAACGTCATGTTTTTGAACGATCACATCGCGGCTGTCATAGGATCGTGGGGTAGCGACATTGATATAACGGCCAGTTGAACATTGTCGGTGTCCTTTGTTTAAGGTGTGAATCGTGTGTTTGTTCATATCACGGAGTGTCACAAAGAAACCAGCCACGTTTCCAGACCGGTGGATAGAAGGACTGTGGTTTGCCCGAACATTAAAGTCGCGGTTACACGTGTATTTTTTTTTAATCCGAGTGTATCCAATTAGTCACTCTGTAAATATTCCTTATCACCAATCTAAACGATCACACGTCAATCAACAAGGTATAAATTTAGTTCGGGTCAAGCATCCTCAGCAGTATTCACTGGACCAGAGAACAGTCGCTAGCTCGCAATGGCGGACAACTGCTGTCTATGTAGCTCCCCTGATGTCGATATCCATTCCGTTTTAAGATCGATGAGTCGTCGTCAAAGAAAACGAGCATGTTTATGTTTCCTTACCTGTGTCTGATCATGAATCCTGCACTGCACCAGTGTATTGGTCGATATGGACAAACACACAAACAAAACACTATAGTACTCATTAAAATAAACTTCCATACACCTATTCTAAACGAAACAAACAATATCGTAACACTAACAATTAAATAGTAAGGTGGGGATCCTATTTCACACATATCCGAAACGAAACAAACAGCAATGCAACGCAAACGTTTGGATGGGTGGAACATCGGTTTTTTCTATCTTTGCCATTACAACGGTTGTTGTCGGACACTATTTTGAATTTGGCTCACAACCATTTGATTTTGTTATGACATTGCTCCGCGGTTCTCTCGATTTCCTTCTCCCTGGCCCTGGCAGCAATGACCTCATAAACTTTTCTATCTCTCGACCATGGACGTAAAAAAAGATTTTTTTACATCCATGCCTCGGCCGTCAATCATACGATGACGTTTTCATCTCTTCAGATGGAAATGAGTACATTTTAGTTTGATTTAATCAAACTACAATATACTCATTTCCATCAGTTCGTCCTGTGACCAATTTCTGTAACGATCGCCCGAACTTTTTGCTCGAATACCATTCATCGTGGTAATGGACCACAAGCCCGAAGACAGGATATAGTTCGGCGTTCAGTTCGGTGCTCTGATCACACGTGTAAATAGGCCATTGTTTTGTACGGAGCACCGAACCTGGACCAGCCCTCCGACACCGAATTAATTTAGTTCTTTGTTAGTTCGGTGTTGTCTGGTCACACGTCCAACTGACACAGGTTTAAATTTAATCCAGTGTCAGCTCCGGAGTAAACACGCACGTGGATATAAATCGCACACCCATGCGGATTAGCAAAAGCCGTGGATAGTGTACATATCGGTACTAAAATCTTTATATGAACTGCACATTGTATGTTCTGTTTCCCTTGTAATTATAACTATTTTTTGAAAATGGCGGGAAATCAAAATGGCCGTTTAAATTTGAATTCACTTATCAAATGTTCAAAAAGAAATTGTTTCCTAATGCAGTAAAATCCCATGTCCCTTCAGAGGGTAGGATTGAAAGAAAACCAGGAGAAAGTACGAGGATATTTTGAGTTGAACAACTTCACTTTATTTTGCTGAATATTTGGAGCACTTGTTTTGACAAGGTTTTGGCCGGATAAAAATTATGTCTGACTCAGGGTCTGTACTGCGGCATTTTGTAATACCGACGTGTTTTGTAATAACTTACGCAAAATGTAATAAGGGGTATCAGCATTTTGTAATAACTGACGCATTTTGTAATAACGTCTGCAGTATTTTGTAATAAACCAGTCTACGCGTTTTGTAACAAGGGTATCAGCATTTTGTAATAATTCGCACTTTGTAATAACAGTTAACGCATTTTGTAATAATTTTAAAAACTTTTCCCAGCTTTAAAGCATTAACAGATATTTTATTGACTTTGGAATGGTATTACAAAGTGTGTGTTTACTCGTTAAGTAAATACAAATATTGATCGATTCCTGACTTCTATTTCAAATTAGAATGACTTAATTTTCGATAGCTGTCAATCAGTACTTTACCAACTGATCATTGAGGCAGGTAACTACTAGATTTTGACTAGTTCATCATCATATATTTGAGAGAATAACTGGTATACACAGTCAGTTGATTTATTAAATAGAGGATAACGACATTCTTTCTGATGTACATGTATTGCAAACAACCAGCAATCAACAGGTAGATACTCAGATAAAATAAAATATAATAACATGAAATAAATTATTATACATCTGCCTTCGCAAACAATAGAATCGAGCTTCCGCAAAAACGGGCACGTAACGGGCATGCAGTAACCCCTTTACTTTCATATTTGATGATAAACATTGCATCATTGAATGGCTCCATACTGAAACTCCATACTGTACTTTGAAAATAACTTCTGATAAAAGAAACAGAAGTTAATGTATTACGACTGTTTGCAGGTGAAAAATATTATGAGTTAATAACGAAAGTTCACCAAGACGGCACTGTACAAATCTGGCACGACATCGCTGCTCGGCTCGTACATCGATGTTGGATGAGCGCGCGATGTAAACAAAGGTGGCGCTTACCAGAATATGCCTTTAAAGTGTATGGAATAATGCATCGGAAACTACGGGTGCATATATTCTTGATAAAAAGGAGATGTATGATATAGAAATAACGGGCGACGCGCTGACCATTAACGTTTATTTGTGGGCAAGAGCGAGAGGAAAGCCAAAAATTAACGGGCGAGACTTGCCGAGCCCGCTAATTTGGCTTTCCTCGAGCCCACGCCCACAAATAAACGTTAATGGTCAGATCGGAGTCTGTTATTTCCATTATATTATCATCGAACGCAAGGAAACCGTCAAAATTTCCGAAAATTTCAGGAGCGAATGACAACTTGGCCCCAGAAAATGAGCAATACGCGACACACTGTCGCGCGCGCTGTCAAAAATTGGCAAAGCCGGAGTTGTTTTCAGAAAAAAGTATCTTAACTTGAACTACAAGTGCTCCATTTTATTTTGTGATTGATTATGAATTACGTTTGAGCTGTAAAGTTACGATACTTTGAGTCGTTAATCTCATTATTCATATTCACGGGCATGTATTCAAACCATTACTGTGTATTTATTGGTCACTCACGTGGTTTAGCTCGACCAATCAAAATGCGACGGGCAGGGCATGGTAATATAATAATAATTATTACGAAAATACCGCAAAGTAAGCATTCAGACATTAGTGCAACGCATCGCCCGACGCGCTTAACGGGCGCTAATGACTAAATCTATGTGTCGTTATACATTCTTTGCGTTATTTTCGTAATAACCTTAACTATACTGAAGTAATCTAAAGTACACAAAATTAACACTAAACTAAACTAAACTAGACTAAATAGTCAGAATAATCTGATGTTTTAGTGATTTGACTTGTTAGTCCCCGCGGACGAAGACCGGCGAGGACTTATAGATTGGGTCCCGTCCGTCCGTCCGTCCATCCGTCCGTTCGTTCGCAGCCGTTTCTCAGACACTGCTGAACCAATTTTGTTCAAACTTGGCACAAGTACAAAGGCATAGCACTATGACTTACAGATGCCTATCGATTTATTTTGCGATACGATTCAATATGGCCGCAAGGCGGCCATATTTTTGCAATTTTTCATGTCTTTGAAGAATAACTCAAACATCCTTGAACCGATTCTATTCAAACTTAACACAAAAGCATAACACTATGGCCTACATATGCGTGTAGAATTATATCGCGATACAATTCAAAATGGGCGTGAGACGGCCACTTATTTGTTTGCGATTTTTCATGTCTTTGAACAATTAACTCAAACATCCTTGAACCGATTCTATTCAAACTTGGCACAAAGGCATAACACTATAGCCTACATATGCATGTCGCATTATATTGCGATACGATCCAATATGGGCATGAGGCGGCTATTTTGTTGCGATTTTTTTCATGTCTTTGAACCATAACTCAAACATTCTTGAACCGATTTTCTTCAAACATGGCACAAAGGCAAAGCACTATAGCATACATGTACATGTCAATGTACTTCGTGACATGTTCCAATATGGTTGCCATTTTTTCCCAATATCGCTGCCAGATGGTCATTTTTGGATTTCTTCATGTTTTTGAGGCTTAATCATATGCAAATATTCCTTATCCAATGTTGTTGAGACTTGGTACAAAGATAAAGTACTATGGCATACATATGCATGTCTACTAATTTTGTGCTATGATCCATATGGTCAATAGACAGCCATTTGATTTCAATTTTTGTGTGATTTTTTTATGTCTTTGAAACATAAACATAGGTCACTGTCCTTCGATAGACTGATTTTGTTTAAGCGTGATATGGCTGCATTCTTGTGCACATTAATTTGTTTCATTATATGATCCGAAACGGCTAATTACAACAGCATACCCGATCCCATACAATTTCTAAAATTCCACCAAACCATGTGTATAGTATGTGCCATCATGACACTAGAGGCAGTGAGGGCATCGTTATGTGTGATATAATCAAAAGTTCCTTCAATGGTCA
>LD348481.1:50702-63202 GCA_001465055.1 Ptychodera flava | reverse complement strand
TATGGTCACGTGACCTCATTAAGTATTCAAAATGGCCACCAATATATAAAATATTGTATTTTTTCAATATATTTCTTTATTTCCCTAGGAATTCCTCATTTATTCATCATTTTTCATCACCAAACCAGTTTATTATCACGTCAGCATGGACTGAAATTAAATTGTGACAACAATTTTGAAAAAACACTGATATTTTGTATCATTTTGACCTGCTAAGTGTAATGTAAACAAAGGCTCTGCATAAGTGTTAGGTCGGTCAAAGCATAATGTAACATAACATCCAGCGACTAATATTATGAAATATTTCCCACAGTAAGTATGCATATTTTGAATGACAACGACACACTTGTCCCCAAATATGCTAATAATGGTCATGTGACCTGATTAGGTATTCAAAATGGCCGCCAACAATATAAATTTATCATTATTTCTACATGTTTTCCAATTTTCCAGTAAAAGATAATCGATATTGTATCATGTCCCAATGCTTAATCACTATTTATAGTCCCATGACCATGGACTTTGATGTAAACTCAATAATATGATAAACTTTAGATTTGCTTTAGATTAGATTTGATAAAACTTGCACAAATTTCCTTGTCTTCACTCACAAGTGAAGAATTACACACAGCGCCCTTGAATAGGGGTCAGACAGGTCAAGGTATCCTATTTTATAACATCTGACTATTGAATTTATCAAATTTTGTCTACAATTACAAGATATTTTTGGAATTGTAGTATTACAATTGCCCCAAAATATGCAAATACTGGTCACATGACCTCATTAAATATTCAAAATAGCCCCCAGTATTCTAAATTTACAATGATTTTCACATATTGCTTCTCTTTTTGACGACATTCTAAAGAATTTATCACTTCCTATTTCTCAATTATGTCTAAATGTATATTAGATTCTGTTGTCTACAACTGATGGTTCCAGGAAAATGTTTGTAACATCATTTTTATGAACCCAATAAAAGCTTTGTTCAAATCACTGTGTACACTAATATTACAATCATTTTGCAAAACTCAGAATTTGATTATTCGAGTTTTGCAAACTTCATCCAATATACATGCAAAAACATAAGATACACAATGGTATTGTAACCAAAAACAATATTTATTGTTTTTCTTTAGTGAAAGAAGTAAAAATAATGTAGCAACGCCCTAAAAATCAGACCGAAACCCTCAAAATGTCACAAGGGAACCATTTCTGGATAAGGTTGGTTTTGTGGCATGTACATCATTAGTATAATAAAATTTGGTCGTAGTACACAACACTGTCAATGTTGATGATGTCGCTGTCTTTTTTTTCATATTCTGAGCTTTGCATGTCATCTCCAAGCCTTCCTCTTTTCATCCACCAACAGTAATATCAAAGAAAAAAATGCAGAAAGGTCTGCAGTATATTGTCTTTTCAAAGTACAGTACTGTATGTAAAACCTATTAAAACTTTCTCAGTTTGTTTTCTCAATTATTATAAATCGCATAATCTCATTCTGTCTTCAATTGCATTTTGACTGTCAACTCAGACCCCCTTATATGGCGTTAATATGATAACCTAGCACCGGTAATGAGATATAATATCGATATCATTATATGCTATCACATTTTTACGTATTCAGAAACTACAAAGCATTTTAAAATACATACAATATCAGCGGATGTTTATACTTATTACAAAATGCGTTAACTAATGTTACAAAACACGTTTTATTACAAAACGCTGATACCCTTATTACAAACCGCGTAAACAATAATTTATTACAAAATGCTGATACCCTTATTACAAAATGCGTAGACCATTTTATTACAAAATGCTGATACCCTTATTACATTTTGCGTAAGTTGTTACAAAATGCGTCGTATTACAAAATGTCGCAGTACAGGGTCGTAACAGAAAAGATAGTTACCACTCAGGTGGTAAATATGGTTCTTTCAATGGTAAACACTCACTGTATTAACGAAATAGAATGGTCTTCATCATGTTTACCTATGACCCGTGAACGTCAGATAGCTACCAATCAAAAAATTCGTCGGTCACGTTGAATTTATAGCTGCAATACATGTATTTATCAATAACTATACTCAGTGACTGAACAAACCAAAAGATGGGATGCAACGAGATATGACTCGAATCTTTTTTACGGAACGTTTTGACTGCTTTTGAGAACATGATAAAGGCTAATCACTATGAAGGTCAGTAACCTCAGAAAATGAAAGAACATTTTCGGCAGATGTAGTTCGTCTGATTAGTCCATGAAAACAGCGGGTCATCAGTGTGCCGCTGAATAAGTTTTATCGCGGAATAAATTTCGGAAAACATAGGCGTGCGCTGATTTTGGTTTGAAAATACTTCACTGTCGACCACTGAATGTTTTATTTCAGATTGCCATTAAGGTTTTACTCTTGTTTGTCGGTGTTCTGTATATCTTGTCGAGATATCTTATGTGTTTTCTTCTGTTTATAGTCCTTTTAATTGTCTGTAAATTTCTTTCAGCTGGTTTTCGAAATAAAGTTAAATCAAAAACAAATCATTGCTCATATTTTCCCCGTTTTATTTTGGAATACAAGCTTTACAGTTCTATATATAAAACTATTCTATCTCAGTATGTCTTTAGGTCGGACATTGCCGTCTATACGGCAGAACAGTCATATACCTGCTTCAATAGAGAAATAAAAAAACATTTACCTGTTTCAATCGAGAAAAATACAAGTGTCAGTAAACGAAACATTATACAGCAGCTTACACATTCGAGATGCAGCGATTGATGATTGCGTTGTCGTATTTTACAAAACAACGTGTTCGTAGTGGTCATTGTTGCTATGTATATATCGAAATGTTTCCTTAATTTACCATCTCATAACTTACCCGACTTATTGGTCTTTTTACACCGGAATTTCGTTCAATGATACGGCACATATGAACGCTATTATCGGATTATTTGTCAAAAAGATAATAAATTATAGCGATTTAGTGACCGTATTGGTCGATGAGTGTTAAGGTCTTCATTATGGATTAGATACCAGTTTACATTATATTTCGCTGTCGAGCTTCGAAATCCTGAATCTCGACTCCACACGTGCACAGCCTAACGGAATCTACGGCGCGCCAAATGTTTCAAAAATATTTATCGATTCAATGCAAAAATAAACTGTCTTTCTCGATTGAAATAAAAATAAGGTGTCATTACGGAAGGAAATAAGTAAGAAAAGTATAATTAAAAACCAAAAGACAGAAATGTTGAGAATAATCTTAAAAGCGTAATTAGGAAATAAACAAATTTCAACGATTTGAAAAAGTCATACATCCATACCTATCGACATACATACACGTGTAATAGTTCGCGTAAAAGGTGCAATTAGTGCTGATTTTACAAAAAAAGTATAAAATGTTTACAGTGGTACGTACACAAAAATCACAAGAAAATCACTAAAAAACCACTACTACCATTCGGAAAAAATATTACAAAAAATTAAAATGTGAACCACATACAGAAAATCATTATAAAAGAATCAGACAAAAAAAGCCATGCATACATAAAATTATTTATGTACTTAAGAAAATTAAAAAGCAGTACGTCTCATAAAAAACGTATTGTAGATAATCAAAAATATAATATGAACCACCAGCCGCTTTAACAGTAAAGAGAGAAAATCGCAGAAAAAAATCGGCAGTGATGGCTCTAGACAAAGGTGGACATCATCTACTAAAAAAAATAAAAAAAATAAAAAAAAATAAATAAAAATAAAAAAATAAAAAATGCCATGGACACAGCAAATACAAAAAAACGCGTGGGCCTGTGGAAAGAAAAAACAACTGAGCACTCGCCACAGCAAAAAAAAAAGAAAAAAAGAAAAAAAAGAAAAAACAAAACGAAAAAAACGAGCACTTGCCACACAAAAAAAAAACAAACGCGCGAAATTACAATTAATTTGTTCAAAAAACTCATGGTTCACGTTTCCTTCGATCGATGAATCCCCAACAGCCGGGAATCCGATCACCACATACTCGAATGTTTGACGAAATATTAATTGAGCATTTCAGTGATAACTTTGACATCTTGAATCCTAGCTCTGTTTGGCTGGGCCCAGCCAAGCAGAGCTACTTGAAACCGTACTTGATGAAGTGAAGTGCAATATCACCTTAAAAGAACGTCCAGGTTAACAGTGAATAGTTCCAGAGAGTCAAGTTAACTGAGCCAATTTGAGACAGTCCACAGTTCAGATCACGAGGAGACGTACAACCCATGTCCCTTCATAGCAACATTGCGAACATACGGATACCTTAGGTGCGGTACGGCAGGGGCTCACATGCAGGCCTTGAGCCGCTCTGTCATCGCCGTTATATGATTTCTACACTGTTATGTGTGGTTCGATACATAGCGGTCGGCGGCCACCGCGTGGTATGCATACCACACGGCGGCCGCTATGTATCGAACCACATGTAGGCCTAACCGTGGATTTCTACGATGGAATGAATTCAAATACCATGATAATAAACCACCTCGTTGTTTGGTAATTACTCGTCTATCGAGCTCAAAGATCACCCAAATCATTAAAAATGAATAGTTTCGAAGAAATCTGCCGCGTGTTGAGAGAACGTCCATCGTTTTCCGTGTTCGACAAGACGAGCGATGCAACTATAAACACGCACGATGCAACCGCGATCTCTCAGGACCGGCACAAGCCTAACGAGTATGGCGAGAGTGTCCGGCCTTCGCAATGCCAAACACTCTCATTATACTCGCAGGGCTATTAAAACCGGCACATACACGACATGTCGATCCCCATTGCAGAAAGCTTTATTTCCACACAGTCCAATATATGGAGCTACGATATTTGTGCAGTAGCCTATACATAGCTCTGGGTGGCAGTGCGGTGAGTAATACCGGCGTTATACGGTCTGGCCGTGTAACGCCGGTAACTCACAGCCCTGCCACCCAGAGCTACATTAATCAGTATCATAGCGGCTGCTTGATCAGTGTTTGTCAAGTCGGGCGCGTTTGCGTTCTACATGTACTACTGAAAACGTTGCCTCGAATCTAAACGGAGTGTTTTAGCCGGAGTATTTTTCCTTTGCCACACTCCGTTTAGAGGCTAACCCCACGGTTACGTGTAGTTCGATACATAGCGGCCGCCGCGTGGTATGCAATTTTACTATGCATACCCACACGGCGGCAGCTATGTATCGAATCACACACATAACCGTGGGCTAGCCATCATTTTGTTGGGGTGGGACTCCATGGTTTGGGTATAGACTGTCTATGGTTTGGGAGAAGCGGCCCTACACTGTACAGCGAGGGAATCGCTGGTCGCCGGCGCGGCGTGTACTGCACTAGCGACGGGACCACCGGCCGCTGGCTTACCACCTCAAGGGGGTACATTGAGGCACGCCATGAACGAGGGGACCGCTGGCAGCCGACGAACCACCACGAATGTTTTGTCCACTTGTAACTGTTCAATATAGAATGGGACGTGTCGGTAACTTGGACGTCCATGAGATGATATTGAAGACTAGAAGCTGAGAGTTATCGCTGAAATACCCAAAATATCTTGTCCAACATCCGAGTGTGATGGTCCAAAACCCTCTGGCACTAACTAAACTCTAACAATCAGATTGAGAATTATTCAATTTACATGTTGGGCTTTTTTCTGCGGGTGTTCCACTCTGTTTTCTTTTCTCGAACAGGCCTTTTTTTTTCTACTGGGTTTTTTTTTTTGGTAACCTCGTTTTCGGTTTTTTTGGTTTTTTTTGTAACCTCGTTTTGGTTTTTTTTTTTTAAGCTGACCTCGTTTTGGTTTCTTTTCAGCCTCAACGCCAGCGCGATCTCAGTCGACTTTTCAGTTGTGATTTTCTTTCTTTTTTTAGTCAGACCTGATGGTGGTTCGCTTTTTTTTGTAGTAGTGAAAGTACTATTTTTGGTTTTGTTTTTAAGCATTTCAATATTTTTTTTGTGTGCGCTTGATTTTTTTTTGCTTTTTTCCCCTATAATCAGCATTCATTGCACCTTTATATCAAATACACGTGTATGTACGTCAATAAGTATGGGATTGTGGTATTTTCAAATTTTTGCAAACAGTTTATCTTCTCATTACGGTTTAAAGGGTATTTTACAATTAAGTATTACATAACATTCTCCCCTTTTTTGCAATAATACTTTTCTCGTTTATTTCCTTCCGTAATTCCATCGAATTTTTATTTCAATCAGAACGACGGTTGCACGTCATCTTTATCTGTATAGACACATTCAAATATTTAATGACACATATTTTCAAATGAATGTTATTTTTGTGAAAAAGTACATTAATAAAATACAATGATATGGACGAAAGAAATTTTTTCTTTATCATTCATACACGTTTTATACTTTATTTAGAAAGAAAATTTGACTGTTTATTTTCACTCTATGACGATAAATATTTTTGAAACATTTGGCGCGCCGTAGAAATCATATGTTTACTCGGAGATGAATTAACAAAATTACACTCGGTCGGCCTTTTTGATAAACTATATTTTTCCTGCTTATTGCTTCAGTCCGATTTAAGTCGATGAGAGAAAAGTACTTGAAGAGCAAAGATTATATCTGAGAATGATTTTTCCAGAGTAACATAAACATTTAAATCGTTGTTGCTATAAAAGACATCAAACGTGCATCTTAAGGAGCTCAGCTTTACAAAACTGATAATGTTAATGCCTTTCAACTCATTTCCCTTTTATCTGTCACTCCGCACATCTCCGTACGAAACAAACATGCTGTTCTCTTTATATTACACTTGAAAATATGTCATTAAATCTTCGCGAGGATATTTTGGATTTTATTCATACGATAATTTGTTTTTTAAAATGTCACTATTTCGACTTTGGTAATGATCCAAATTGATTTTGTCGCTTGTGACTTCAGACATGTACGCTTGTCTGTTGCCGCCATATTTGAGCCGCTACTCGAAAAGTGCTCAGTCATTAAAACTAAAATTGTGCGTTCGTTGAAAATGTTAAAAAAAAACAACGCTGTATGTCCTCAAATTTCTGTCCCCAAAAATCCCTCATGTAATGGACGACGGATCTTTGCTTGATAA
Organism: Ptychodera flava; assembly: GCA_001465055.1. NCBI lineage: Eukaryota > Metazoa > Hemichordata > Enteropneusta > Ptychoderidae > Ptychodera > Ptychodera flava. Next base: position 56,122 of record LD348481.1, on the reverse strand, counting down.
ACATGGCATTTATGTCGTCTGGCCGATAACCTCGCCGTCGACAGCCCTGACATCGACCATTAAGCATCCTCTGGATGATTTCCGTCCGTCGACAGCCACAACACCGACGTTGATAGTACAACGTCTGTGTTAGCATTGGTTTCCAAAAGACAGTAAGTACCCCAGCGCCGGACAAGACTGCTGGACCAACATGTTTCTTGGAGTGCCTTTACTGACTTGGCATGGAGCGTAAAGAAGCACACCTACCACTTCGTAAGTGTGACCGCCTACTGGCTATTATCGGACATTGTAGGAACTGTAGATCATGTATCAAACACAAACTGTTTTGTTTTCAAGGCTGCTTAGACTTTGCATGCCGTGTTATTGTACCTCTCTGTACATTCACTTTTCAACTGAGTGAATTACCAAAGACTGAGGGCTGGCTACAGGGGCGTGTGACAATTTATGCTGAATGTAGCAATGACATCAGAGCATGATTTTCTTTGATGCTCGATCGGCGTATCTCTGTTCCTTGATATCGAACCAACTTCCTCACCTCTACTACTGCTCTTTATAAATGATTCTGTTGGAATTTGAATGACAAACTATGGCTTGAGAATTACGATCACTCTTTCCTATCGGCGGGGAGGGGGGTATACTCGGCAACGCAAACGCGTGATTTTCTCTTGCGATAACATAACTACGGTTCAAATATTGGAAATTGAGAAATCCAATTTGCCACTTATTACGATAATGATGCGTAGTTTGCTTTTATTGCAGAGCACTCGGCAGACTGTCTAACGATATTGATGATTCTTTGCCTCAGAGTCGTGTATGGTGTGCCTCTTCAAGCAAACCTCACCCCAAGCCAGTCGTTTCCACCTCGCCATTCCGTCAGTGTCACAGATACTTATTGGCTGAAACCAAGACGTATCTTTTTATCAGGTAGCCACTTGGAAACAGGTACTCGCCAAACCTACAGTCAGGTACGTGTATGAGTAAGGTTCGTCTCCATGACAACAAGCACTCATGATATGCCAAGTCTACCGCAAATTTAAGAGGATATGCTTATAAACTTTGTGGTGCGCAGTGAGTATTCACTACATCCATGGTATTCAATTATTAAAGTACATCGCACAGTATACTAACTATTATCTTGAAAATGGTTTACAATCTGCAACATCGTCAGAAGGCATCGCAGGCACGTGTCAAATTTCCAACGAGAAGCATTCACCGCATTGAACGATACACCATGCACCCGGTCTCTCCACTGACTCCGTCCTATTAGGATAAACTTTCCATTGTTTTGGCTGGGAGTATTCAGTCCCTTTGTGTTTATCTACTACTCGAGTTGGTTTACCTTCTGGCAATTTTATGTTATGATTTCTGCGCTGCAGAGAGTGCACATATAATGGTATCAATTTAACCTGTGAATAGCTGACTTTACAGTATTGATCACCCCACTCATCTCTACGTTTGGGGGCGCACTCCCTGACACACCAATTACTCACACCTTCACTGATAATGTTAATGACAGGATTCGGCATAATGCTCCCACTTACCTTAATTTATCTTTGATGACAACAATTCAAATGCCGACAAGTCGATGTTTTACATCTACTTTATATGTCCTTTAATTCATATCTTTAGAATTATTTTAATAGATCCCTGGCGATCGTAAGCTTTATTTAAGCGCCGAGTTAATTAATGCATTTAACGTTTTAAATAAATCCGATATCATCTCACCGGATGAGCTGCTGGATACCCTGTGACATTGTCTTTGAAAACAAGTGCTGATTACTTACAATGCTCTTTGCGTCGATAACTGCTTTAGATTGCAACAGTAATCTTGTAGTGGCTTCCTGACCACTGTACGCTGCATCATGTAATGGTGTCCAGTCAGCCTGTCCATAAATGTAAAACATATTTAGCGTAATGTTGCATACATACAGGAAAAAGTAACATCTGCATTTTCACACATTTTAACATGAACAGCATCGTGATGGTTCCGGAAGTGGTTACGCTTCGTTCCAAAATTGTTGGGGAAATTTTTTTTTTCCCGTTTAGGCACTTTAAAAAAAATTCTTTGTTTGCCGTCCGCGCGCTGGTGGAGTTTCAGTTTAAAAATAAAGAAAACAAACACAACATTAACATTATTATCAAACATATAATGATTCCAAAGAAACCAAGTAAAAATGAGCTTATATAAAAACACTTGTGTGTTTTTTCTGTGTTTGTTTTTCTCCTTTGCTTGCAGATAGGTTTGTCAAAAATCCAATTTGCTTTAAATGGAGAGTTTATTGTTTCCATTTATGTGATCTTATGAGGTAAACTTGAAGGTGTGAAAATAAATTGATGAAAGTTTCCTTTGTATGTAGCATCATATTTCGATCCTTATTGTTGCCATAAAAATGACATGAACAATTTCAGAAAGATTTGGTCGAAAACAAGAATGTTATTTGGAAGTGTTATCTTAGTGTCATTTTTTCTCATGCTTTTCGGTAGTGGTATTGGTAACGTATTGGAAACATTGTATGTTTCCCTACATAGAATACGAAATGGAACGATGTGATGGGTGCTTTTAGTATCTGTCTCGAGTACTTGCAAAATATATCATGGCTGAACGCCATGGTGAGACAATGCGAGCCAACTGTTTTAAGGGTACTTGCACTCTGGTTTGCTTAAGTTTGCCGCGGCCGTCCTCGCACGAGGGCTTAGCAAGTGTGGCACGGCCGAAGAATCAATACAGTGCAACTGCGAGTGCAAATGCTACGAGTACAGAGCGCTTACTTTGTCTCGCCATTCGGTTCCCATATTACTACATACGTCACGATGAAAAACATACAAACATGAATACTGTACTGGGTCAACGCGTTTTCTTGTCTGAAGTGTGTCGGAATGGCATGTATCAAGTTTGTATTTTTGTAGTCTGGTTTAGTGTATGATAATGGCATTGAATTCTAATTGGCGTATTGCGGTCAGATTTGTTTTCAATGTATATATTTTCGCTTTGCTGTCTTGACAATGGTTGCAAGTTTTTAAAAAAAAATTCCGGACAATGTTGCTATTCATACATTTTACATTCATTGTTTACCTTGTGGTCACGCAGGTTAATACAGGTCAGATGTCTGCATGAGAAAACGCCATCATTTCAAAAACACATAAAATTACTCATTGTTCATTACATAGACCCTTGAACTTTAGGGTCTATGGTTCATCTAATCTTGGGTTTGGTAGCACCGTGACGCTATTGTCAACTAAAATTTACTGTAGCATAAGCTTTCAAAGACGTGCAATCTCCTTCATCATATCAAAGGGTGGAATGAACAATTAAAGCAGAAAACCACTGAAAATTCTGAGTGAAAGATGTGCAAGAGGCTATGCTTTAGTAACACGTAGTTGATCGTAGCGTCCTACCAAAGCCTAGATTGTATATTGTAAATCAACACGACTACATTGTCTATTGTCATTGTAAATAGGGATATCTATCTGTCACGAAGAAAACGGAAGCATGTTGATTTGAGTATAGAGATGAATTGTTAATCTTTTATAACTTTTTCGTTAAATATTTTTTTTGAATTATCATAAAGAATTACTTTAATATCTCCATCTTTACTAATTAAGTATAGCTATTGCAATGGTATTTTGGTAGCGCCCAGGTAATTAAAGACATGTCATATTTACAAAACAAGGTTGGGACTCAGGTTATATTACGGAAGCATCTATTTCCGTCTTTCAATTTCAATCTAAACATAAAAATAATAGAAAAGAATGCAACCTCTGGAAGCGTTTTAAGCGGTGATCAACAGTGACTGATTACGTCGTTGAGGGCGCACATCAGTATGAGACCAGAGGGAATTCCGCTCGACTGCAAATAGGAGCTGTGACGAGAACCAGTCCAGGTCATGGGTAAATACAGCATAGTAGGATTGTCCGACCATTGAACCTAAGTCTCAAATGTCATGAATAATAAGTCATGTAAATTTAGGCTTGTAGATTGCAGCTAGTTCGGATCACTTCAGCTACATTCCATCCAGGGCGAATTTTAGCACGCAATCTTTAGATTTGCGCACATAACGACTCGGTACGGTCGAGATGGCGACTGACAAAAGTGATTAGTACATCGGAAATTACTTCGTTGGATGGCTTCCCTTGTCAAGTTACGTTTCTATAAATAAGGATTTGACCCTAGTATATTTAAAGTAACTTATTTCTCGCCAAATATAGCATCATATGTTGTTGACAAAATTTTAATGTAACTTTACCATCTGTAGTACTTAGAGTTTGTAAGCTTTGCAACGATAGGTCAACTGTTCTTGTCGGTTATTGGAGCACCGGTTGAGCACGTTTTTTTCTGTCTTCATGCATTTCCGGGTACGATTGACCACTCACAAAACTAAGTGGATGTGCATTTTGTTCGGGCTCGCTTTTCATTTGTGCCATACGAGGTTCTTGATTCTCGCTCACTGTAGCCCGAGACAAAGGCGCTTACCTTCACGCTATCATGGATGTCCGTTTAGTATATTCATTTCAAATACATGTATATGTCTACTAGATTCGACACTTGTGACAGCGAGATGACAAGCGCCCGTACTACGGCCTACACGTTAAAAATTAGCTTGCGCCAAGTAAATACAATGACGCATAGCCGCATCCGACATACCTAACGCTTCAACTGAATTTGCCTGGTAGCGGTAGATATCGTTGACTCCTACTAACTCCACAACTAATTATAAAGTTTGTTTTACTAAAAGTTATCGATTTAAATGGATAAAATGTGTGACCTTTAGTTTAAGCGATATTGAAATAACTCCAGAGGTTGACTTCGTCTTGTCGGCGGGCTTGATCAAAAAAAGAAATCGCACGTCGGATCAATTCGCCGAAAAATTGTCCAAAAGCAGGAAAAACAGAAATGTCCAATTACTCACTGTCAAACATAGTCGAAAGGGAAAAAAGAAGAAAACTTTATACATGAAGAAATCCTTACAATATCAGAGTTCGCAGTTACGCAAAAAAAGTGCGTATTATACGCAGAAGAAATTTTACGCACGCATTTTTTGCTCACGTGTTCACACACTTGAGCATATGTCGTAGCAATGTCTGTCTGTCTGTCTGTCTGTCTGTCTGTCCGTCTGTCTGTCTGTCTGTCTGTGTGTCTGTCTGTCTGTTGGTCCATTTTCTCAAAAACGGCTGAATGTATTTCAGTCAAATTTGGTAGACATCTTCAGAATTCAAATGGCTAGAACTGAAAAGGTTTTGGTGAGCGTGGCTTGCATATTAATGAAGTTATCACAGTTTTAATTTTTCTGATACATGGTAGTCTATGGGAAGTCAGTATCTGTGGTTTGAGGGCTCTATCCCCACGTTACACTCTGGCTAGACGATGCTGAAATTAGACTCGGTTTCGGATTCGGTTTCGGATTCGGTTTCGGATTCTAGAG
>LD348481.1:23442-48010 GCA_001465055.1 Ptychodera flava | reverse complement strand
ATTATGTTGATCATAATACTTTCAATGAAGTTGCAAACATGTGGCAAAGGTTCAAATTTACACATAACTGTATGAAACACGTGAGCATTTTTAGTTCATATCTGGTTCTGATGGCAATGCGTTTGACTGTACGCAAAATACTGACGCCCATTATCAGCGCTATTTTAATGACGAAACGGCATTTTGTCCATGGTTTATCAAACCAAGATGCATCAGAGCTAATAATATGCAGAGAACAGTGTGAAATTGCAACACGCTGAGAGATTTTTGCTTTGTGAGAATGCGACCCGCCACGGTCAACAACTGATTACTCACGTTGGTGTTGCCTGAAATTGTAACATTTTGAGCAAATCATTTCGAGCGATTTTTCATGTATTTTCCTCCGTGCAAACAACCACACTTATCATATCACTGACACGACAGCGTGCATGCTGAGAGGCAGCGTAGCTACCTGTAACTGTTGCCACCATAGGTCATAGATCATGTCAAAGCAATCCTCGTTGCTATCTTTCAACTTTAGTGCTTCGAGCAAAAAAAAATATCGGAAGCATCGCAAGATGAATCTTGTACAAGTTCAAGCACTAAAAGGGCTGACATGCCTGCCACGATTACTTCAGAGTCTACAACGTGCACCGCTACCGTGTCCTCAGTGACATCAAGTTCAACGTTTACAGCAGTGAAGCGGAAGCGCAAGCAACCCGGCACGGGAGAAAGTCACACTGAGTTTCTAAGCAGTTGGAGCATCGAGTATCCTTGGCTTCGCTCACAAGTTCGGGCTATCGAAAATGACAACAAAGGACTTTGCTGTTCTGTATGCTGTGTGAGAAAGCAAATAAGAGGAAGGCGTTTACTCGTGGGTCTCCAGATTCACAAAAATCGGCGATAAAGCGTCATATGAAGACCGATGATCATCGTGGGGCTGCTGTGGCGCGATCATCGCAGGATTTAATGCGTGATTTTTCTAGTAAAGGACTTTCCGAAACTAAGGGAAAACAGCGAGCAGTCCTTCGTATGGTCTATTACATGGCTAAGGAGAAAATACCAGACCGAAAATTCGTGTCGTTGATTGAACTGTAACATGAAAACTGATGCGGATACTTGGAAACGGAGACTTACACGCACCACGACAGTGTTAAAGCCATGCAAAGAGCTTTAGCTGACACAGAACGTGAAGAAATTTCTCAGAAAATATCCGATTCGCCGTTTCTTGGCATACTCGTTGACGAAACAGTCAATGTCACTGTTCATAAAAAGCTGATCATGTTCCTGAAAATCGTTGATGATGGAAAACCCCGTACAATATTTATTGGGAACTACACTGTTTTAAACGATACAGCCCAAACAGTAGCTGACAAAATTTTATCAGTAATCGGTGATCAAGGAATTGAAATATCGAAAGTCATGGGTCTCGGCTGAGACGGGGCCTCCGTCATGACGGGTAGACATAACGGTGTCGGCGTACGATTGAAACATCAGAACGTATATCTTATCCGTGTCAATTGTGCCGCACACCGTGTGGCACTTGCAGCAGCCGATACTAGTCGCGGTGTCAAGAATGTTACGGAGTATAAAAAGACCGTGAATAACATTTTCAACTTTTTTAAGTATTCTGCCACAAGATACCAGAGATTACGAGAACTAAATAAAATTCCCGAAAGCGAAGGTGTCCTGAGTTTAAAAGAGCCTTGCTCAGTGCGATGGCTGTCTTTCGGCCGAGCCGTCAAAATATTTTACGACAACTGGCCAGCAATTTTCATGGAATTCGACGAAGAAGCAGCACAACATGACAACGCAGTTGCTAGCGGTCTCTTAAAGCAGATCAAACAATATTCGTTCCTCGCCATCTCGCATGTGCTGATGGACGTACTGCCAATCATGGATCGTTGCAATCTCGTATTAGAACGAGAATATGTCAACTTGGTTACTATCGAACCGATGGTCCAATCAATTATCGCGTCCCTACAGCTATTGCTAGAAACTGACAGTCTAGGCGAACATGAGAGCAAGCTGACGAGGGAAATTGAAAACAATGTATATTGTGGTCTTTCTCTAACTTACGCAGCTGCCAATCATATCGAAGATTATGCAAATGTCAGGCATGACTTCATAACGTATCTCATCGAACGACTGCGAGCAGGATTTCCCAGTGAATGTACTGATTTACCAACGTGCCTCGATAAAGTTCTGAATGCCAGCAAAAATCCAGATCGTGATGTTGAGATCCGTGATTATGGCACATAGTCTCTGGCGACACTGATTGCCAATTTCGGTGCTAATTAGTCCAGTCAAAATATGAAAAGACCCACCACAAATTGCAACAGACTTTATTTTTTCACTACTCACCTCAGAAAAACCCAGAGAAAAACATATCAAAAGTCTTCCAAAATCCAAGGAGTGGAAAAGTGCCTAATTTGCATAAATCCAAAATGGCCGCCCCGGTATTATAGGTTCAATGCTTTTGGCCACTTACTGCCCAATATTGGTCCGATTTTGGTAATTTTTTTTTTATTTCCATGTACCTTGTACATTTTCATCATATTTTAGACATGTTTACAAAAATTCCATTGTTTTTATTCACAAAACAGGAACATAATTGTAAAACAATGGTACTCTCACATACTATGTCTTCTAATCAATACTTGTTTCATGATTTTATAAGGTGCAAATGTCTGTAATGTTAAATAAATAAATAAATAAGTAAATAAGTAAATAAATAAATACACAAGGATTGGAACAATGCCTAATTTGCATAAATCCAAAATGGCCGCCCCCGGTATTATTGAATCAACACTTATGACCACATATTGCGCGATATCAGTCCGATTTGGACAATATTTTTTTTTATTTTCTTATAAATTGTACATTCTCTTCTAATTTCCAACATTTTAGGGCATTTCCAATTGTTGTTATTAATAAAACAGGTTCACAAGTCTGAATTTCAGGGTAAAACAATGGTACACAAACACACTTCACCTTCCAATCAATACTGGTCTAATTTTGCAAGATGCTAACGTATATGGTGTGAAATATATAAATAAAATTGAAAGCAATCTCAGTATAACTAATACAGAATATGTATCCATTTTAATTTTGGTTGTTAATTTGCCAATAACCTATTCCCTATTTCACATTAAAAGCCACCGGCTGAACTTACGCATTTTTTAGAACATTCGTCCTATAAAAAGTGGGCGGTTTATTCATATCAAACACAGTCAACCTGGTTTGAAGTCTAGTTATATCTAGTGTGTTGATATTGTGTTACAAGGGTACACTGGTTGTCACCATAGTTGTGAAACTCAACATGAGGTTCAATACTAGCTGGTAATTGTAAAATTACCAGTTTCCCAAATGCTGTTTATTTTACCCAATTTGTAGATAAACAGCCGCGCCTGAATTGACAAAGTGTGCCAGCGCGGGAGAGCCAAGCAAAGGGAGAGGGGGTTTAAAGTCTCCTGGAAAGTGTACAGATCACATTGGAATTAAATAGTATTGGTAGAAAAGGAAAAGCAACTCCACACATCGTTCATATTTAGGTTGTTTGCGTTTTGTGAATGATATTGTGTATAATATAAGTGTATATCATGTTTGGCTGTTGTATGTAAAATGTTGCTTAGCCATGGCGAGACGTACCCGTAATCTACGTGTCTTGTGTTAATCCGCACTGGCGCGGAGAGATTGCTGTGACACTATGATCCTTTGGCGCTACGTTTCGAAAACAGACTTTTTCTTCATCAGCCACTTAAAATTCATTTTTGATTGGTGAGACCAATAGATTGATTGTTAGATTTTTTAATTTGGTAATACGTTGTTCCACTTACGTTTGTTGTTCAAGTAGGGAAGCTAGAATGTTTACAGTTTGATCTCGTTTGGTTTGTGTAGGTTCGTGTGACCCTGAGTTTGAGCTATTGTAGTTTTTGTGAAATCTGGCGCTTATAAATGTGTCACCTATATTTCTGTTCCTTCTAATAAATATATGCGATTATAGGTTGGTTTTGGAACAGTTTTTTTAGTGTTTTGTATTTTTCAAGTTCACTCCAGTTTTCTGTCAGGGCTTGTTTGATTTTTGTCGTTTCTATGTACGGGCTATATGTTGGTATTGTTGGTGGCGTTATTTCTTTCTTTTTGTTGTTCAAGCAGTCTTTTTCTGCTTTTATGATCTGTCTCTCTGATAATGCTTTCTATTTCATTTTTTTTGTATTGTCGGTCTTGTAATTTTTCACTTAATTGTGTGACTTTTTGTGTAAAATCGATTTCGTTGTTACCTGTTCTGATGTATCGTAATGATTCACCTTTGATAAGACCTTTGAATGTTGCTGCCGGATGGCATAAGTTTCTTTGTAAGAATTGAAATGTATCTGTTGGCTTTGTGTGTGTGTTGATGTCGAGAATATTCTCTTTGTTGTATCGACGACCTTTGTAGATAGGTCTAAATATGTGATTTCTTGAGAGGAGCTTTCAAACGAAAAATTGAAAGTAGGATGCATTTTGTTGATGTTTGATATGAATTCATTGAGTTCGTGTTATGTTCCGATGAAAATCAGAAAAACATCGTCCCTGAACCTCAGCTAGGTCGACATTTGTTGTTTTTGTTTCTGTATTATTCTCGTTTCTGTCTCATGAAATGTAATATATGCTATTTCTGGAGAAGATGGGGACCCCATCGATCATCCCCATATTTAACAGTAGAATACATCGTTGAATTCGAATGTGTTGTTTTTTTTAAGATTACTTCTAGAAGAGCTATCATGTGTTTCGTTGGTGGTTGCTTGATTATGTAACTGTTTGATGATCTTTCCTGATTTAATGCTCTGCCGATTGATTCAATTACCTCATCATGTGGTGTATTCGTGTACATGGAAATTACATCCAGTGTTACTAGTGTTGCTTTGGCCGGAACTTTGATTGTCTCAATTTTCTGTATTAAGTCTGTTGTCTTTGATATATGTTGGTTCTTTCTTGACGATTTGTTTGAGAAAATGGTCAATGAATTCTGATATGTGAAATGTTAAACTGGAGCATCCAATTATGATTGCCCGTACTACGAACATAGCTCCTGGTGGCGGCACTTTGTGTATTTTCGGTAGAAGGTACCAAAGTGGCGTTCTTATTTTTCTATCGACTGGATTCAAATATTCATATGTGTGATGGTCAATGTGTTTTTCATTGTACATTTCTGTTATGAGATTGTGTACCGGTATGTCTTCTATTGTATTTTTTGTGTCATCTGTTGCCAATTTTGTGTAGTATTGTTGATCGTTAAGTTGACATTATCTTATGTAATCATCAGTGTTTAAAATGGCTGTCCCCCGTCCTTTATCAAACGGTTTGATGGTTATCTTCTTGTTTTTTGATAGCGTTTTGAACACTATTTGTTCTGCACGTGTCACGATGTTTTTTTGTGTTTCGAATAGGTGTGTTAACAATAGCCAATTTTGTTGCTTCCAAATAATTTTCTAGTTTTGTGTTCTCGGTTGATGGGATCCATTTCGAGTTCATTTTGACTGGGTGTTGTACGGTCTGTGTCTCATGATATATCAGAGTCTCATTTTCGGAATGTATATTTTATTTCCCCTATAACAGGTGGATTCTGTTAGGACGATTTGTTGTGGGAATGAATTTTAAGCCTTTGCTAAGTACGTTGATTTCAATGTTGGTGAGTTTGTGTGTCGATACGTTCTTAATGAATCTGAGTTGTTTGATGCAGTGCTCAATTTTGTTCTATTGTGACTTTTCGTTATTTTGGTCATTCTATGATTCTTGTTTATGTGTTTCCTTTTTTTATCTTTGAACTTGGTCATACTAAGACTCAATACAAAGCTGTCTCCGGCCATTCTGTCTCGCTCTAATCCGAACCTATCTCCATGTGTGTACCCCAGAAAACTCTGTTTTCGAAACGTAGCGCCAAAGTATCGTAGTGTCACAGCAATCTCTCCGCTCCAGTGCGGAAAAACACAATACACGTAGATTACGGGTACGTCTCGCCATGGCTGAGCAACATTTTACACAAAACAGCCAAACATGATATACACTTATATCATACACAAAACGCAAACAACCCAAATATGAAGTGGAGTTGCTTTTCCTTTACTAGCAAAGACGATCAACAACTGATGAATAATTTTGTCTTCCTTGTCTTTCTTTCTTATTTATTTATTTATTTATTTATTTATTTATTTATTTATGTATCTATTTATCTATCTATTTATCTATTTATTTATTTATTTATTTCACATTACAGACATTTGTATCATATAAAATAAAACAAGTATTGATTACAAGACATAGTGTGTGAGAATACTATTGTTTTACAGTAAAATTCGGACTCATGTTTCTGTTTTGTAAATAATAACGATGGAATTATTGTAAAAATGTCTAAAATATGAAGGGAATGTACAAGGTATATGGAAATAAAAAAACAATTATTAAAATCGGACCAATATTGGGCAGTAAGTGGCCAAAAGCGTTGAAACTATAATACCGGGGCGGCCATTTTGGATTTATGCAAATTAGGCGGTTTTCCACTCCTCGGATTTTGGAAGACTTTTGATATGTTTTTATATGGGTTTTTCTGAGATGAATGGTGAAAAAATAAATTCTGTTGCAATTTGTGGTGGGTTACCCCCTTTTTTTGCCTAAAATGACTGGACTAAATCTCGTTGAAGATGGCGTGCCAATGGTAGCCCCAATACATGGGCCCGATTTGTAAGCCGAGTTTACTCAAATGAAACTGACTTTGCGTGCCAACGGACGATCCAATTTCAGTGAATCTTGTCGTATTCTGATAAACTAACATGGAGTGCTGTTTCCAATGTTCCGATTGTTAGCCTGCATAGCTCTGGTGATTCTGGTTTCGTCCGTGCCCTGTGAACGGGGATTCAGTTGCCAAAGCCGCGTACTCACAGCACAACGTAATCGACTACGTGACGATCATGCCGATGATCTGATGCTCCTTACAATGGAAGGACCACTGTTTGCAGACCTTCTTTTGACCAAGCAAGGGAAATCTTTGCTTCCCGTGCTAACAGAAATCCAATTAAATTCTAGAGGCACATTTTTCATGATTACCGGTATGAATTTTTACAACTGTTACAGTGTTAGCTACAGCGCAGCATGGAGCGAGAGACGTTACCTCTATGGTTACAGTGCCTCAGAATACCACGTTGCACACTGTCAGTGTATGTGGGATTATGATCAGTTTCGTATTTTTATATATCATTCAATTCAAATTTGTTTCTCTGTTCAGTGTGAATACCGGTACATCAAAATATCATGTTACTATTAAAAATATCCTCGTTATCGTAAACATTCATTACAAGTGTCAAAAAATACAACATTTTTGCTCACGGTTGAATGCGGAAGTGGCCGTTACGCATTCAGATGATGACAATACACATTTTTGCTAAGCCTTTGAGTACGTGAATAGCATTGCCAGAATTTCAACCGCGAACACTGAATTTTCATACGAAAGAACGTCGCAGATCGACCATCGGGCTAACACACCTCCGGGTAACCAACAGTCGAGCTCGATCGATGGATTTGTGAGGTCTGATCATGATCTCAGGATAAGAAATCAAACAAATATACGCCCAGTTGAGGAAACATTTCAACACACGTAACTTTTAACCCCAATTACATTATTATACGGTACGCGATTGGTTCTTTTTTACTATGCTGTATTGAGACATAAGGCCAAAAAAATGTTTCTGGTCAGGTCTTTCCTAAAAAATGGTGCGGCGACGCGGATATTTTTTTTTATTTTTTCCCTCAAGGGAGGGAGGAGGGTCAGTTAGTGTTTCATCTAGGATACTACACCAAGGGGGAATTGGTCCCCCTCTACTGTTATTTTTGAGGGGGATTTTAAATTTTTTTGGGAGGATTTAACTGAAACATTTAATGACATCTTATATATAAGTTTTAATGTTGCAGTTGCTTTTTTCAATCATTTTAGAATGAGGAAAATAACAAACAGAAAGGTTAGTTATTTCCGACAGTTAATTTTAGGGTTTATTTGCCCACAAAAATGAGTCAGTGTCTGTTCACTGAATTCAAAAACCGGGCCTATTGACACCACAGCTTACTTCAATGCGCTATGCTCGTGCAGTCTGCACTGAACACGTTTCTGTGACAGTAAAGTCAAATTTATCGTGTAAATTTTGCTATCAGAATTATTATCAGAGTGTTTTGGACATTCATATGATGCACAGCAACTTCAGTTTGTCTCCTTTTCTCAATCGTACAGAGATGATGTGACACAGAAACCTTATCGGGCTAGGGCAATGAACTTTTGTGAACGTAACTCTCAACTAGCTGATATAGGCTTTCATACGCAAAATCAGCGTACGGAAATTTACGCGTGGTATAGTTTCAACAGCATTTTATTGAAGCAGTTCAAAAAGTATCAAATGCAAACTAAAATTAGTCCCTTCCTAATGGTCTCGCTACACTATACTATACCTGCTGCAACACTATTAACGGGTGCCGATAACGGGTCAAATGCATCGAAATGTGACAACCATGATAACAGCCATTCCAGCAAGCTCAGTGCAGTGCGCAATGTGTCGCCCCTTCTACGTGCAATTGGCGGCGCGTAGCACACCAAAGAGGGGGAATCGCGCAATCGCGCAGCCTAGATGAAACACTTGTCAGTTTTATAGTTTTATCAATATAGTCACATATATAATGTTCATGCAGTCACTGATCATGCACCCAAACGAATTTTCTCTTTCTCTTCAGCCGTTATGGTTTGGTGTCATAACAATCAGTACGTAGTTTGCAGCGGCCGCCAGCCACAAAACCGGAAAAATGGGTGACGCGCTGTTGTTCAGGTTACGCGCGCGCTGACCAGAAACATTTTTGTTTTTGCCTAAACCAGGGTGATGTACTGCATGGGTGCGTTCATCAGCGAGGCCTAACAACCGACAATAATACCATGCATTTGTGTCTAACAGAAATATTTGAAAGCTGCAATACCATTAGGATGTAAGCGAAAATCGATTAACCAATGTATGGTTAATATAAAGAACAGTTCAAGCCATTGGCATTAAATAATCCGCTATCGAACATTCCCAATTTGGATTCCTCAAAAACATCTCTCTCTCTCTCTCTCTCTCTCTCTCTCTCTCTCTCTCTCTCTCTCTCTCTCTGATATCATGCTGTCCATGAAGATAAGCGTTGAAGATGACCGACACTTAAAACTTTTACGGAAAATTGTTTTTTTCGAAGCGAAAGCTATGGTTGTAGAATAAATAAATTAAATTGCTAACCAACCGACAGGACCAAATATAAATTTGAAATAACGATGTACTATTATCGGTCATCGTGCAAAATGATTAAATTATTTGAATAAATCGAACGCCATATGAGTGGTGGGTCACTCTCTTTGCGGACAGATCGCGGCCATCTTAGCATAATTTGCTCTATTACATTTTGAAGTATTGCAGCGGGATTGTATGACCACAACACAATAAAATGTCACTGCATTATACGATTTAGTGACTGTAAGGTTTAAGTAGAAGAGAGATATGTGAAATTGTTAAAGCAATATGATTCCGATATCAACATCGAAAACCGAGTCACATTTACTTACCTCATTCTTAGCATTGACATCTGCACCATGTTTAATCAGCACTTCAGCAACGTCTGCATGACCTTCTCCAGAGGCCGCATGCAATGCTGTGGAATGGCTCTACAAAAATGTAAAGAATGTTAAAATTGGAATTCACCAATAAGAACTAAATCATGTCGGCATGATAACTGGTATAAACTGACAGAAATAGAGAAATGAAAAGTCACAGTAAGCAAGGAGTATGCTTTCATTGTGATGGGACTTTAACAAAAGATACAACTTGCGTATCGATATTTAAGGCGACAAATCAAATCAGAAATAAAAAGTAGAAACGATAGTAATTGATTCATAGTTGTCATTTTACAAAAAAAAATTACGAACAAAACAAAACAATGAGCTTTGGATGGTCCATAATGACGACGCAATTTAAAGTTGTTTTTGAATACATCGGTCATATATGTATTAATTGTTAAACTTTGTAAGCCTTAAGTTGATATGTATCGAAAAAGTCGCTTAATCATTATTTATTGTGTCTTTTTGTCCGTGTATCTGTTATACTCGGTCGGCGTGTTCAATATCTTGGAAACTAGTATTTCGTAGATTCAATGCCTGTGAATTGTATCGTCGGTAACATGGTACTGCACGTCCAACGAGGTCGATAACACTCGTTTATTACGTCTGTGTAATAGGCTAGAAATTCCTCTAAGGTTGTGAGAGGTGGTGTGGTAGCTCCTTCCTTGGTCAAATACCTTTTCACGTACCCAATCAATTAAAGTTTACAATTTAAGAGTTTAAAGAGTTTTAAATTTATACCGTTTATCTAATTCATTGACTCATTACTGGTTGTATTCTGCCGACATACATGCCTGTCGTCTCCATTGTTAAGTGTTTTTAATACCAGCGCTCGGAATAATACATAGGAGGGGAATTCCCGTGTTTCAAAGAAAGTCATTCACTGAAAACTGACAATGGCGAAGAAACGACACTGATTGTACAAAAGAGTCTCATAGCTTTGTTGTATACCTTGACGGTATTTGTTTACATCATTTTTAGAAAGTCTTCTCGTTCCGTGTGTATCAGTTTTTGTTTATCAGTCTCATTGGTCAAATACAAAAATGACCCACATAACATCCTAACATAATAGTATTACTAACTCACACGAATCAAATAGAAGTGGAAACAGTACTGTTGTTACTAAGATACTTTATCCAACTTTAGTTTTACTCAAAGACTTTTCCGTCGGGGACGTAGACTGTCGACAATCCCTCGTGCCTTCTTTGACAGGATTCAAAGTGCGGTAGCAATCCAACGTAGGCGATCGAGTGCCGAAGGCACGAGGACTGTTTTTGACATGATTGTTGACATAAAAACACAGCGCAGCTGTGGTAAAGGAAGGGCCCAGCTAGTGGGGATCATGGAATCAAAAAGTTGTTTTACTGACATAGAAACTTAATGGGTTAGGTTTTCAGGCACAGTATTCCTGGATGCATGTATATGACGGGCAAGAGCAATTAACGAGTAACGCGACGATCGCGACAAGACGTTACAAACAACGGCAGTTTTCCTGTGCTCGCAGCACTTTACTTTATCCGTATGGCTTAGCACGGTCGACGGCCCGAGGCCCGACGATACTTAGACGGAATCCAGCGACGGCCGAAGCCCAATTGTTTTGACTACAAATACAATGCTAAAAATCAGTTTTAAAAGTTTGAAAATTGATTCATTCTATTCAGTAAGTTCTGGTCTTTTACGATCACGGCAGAAACTGGAAACCTCAACTTATACTCCACATGAATGTATGACCTGAAGGATGACCTTCCACTATCCAAATATGGTATTATTACCCCACCCATTACTATGATGCGTACCTCATGAATATGTAATAGCAAGGGGGATTGCGTGAGGCATAACAGTCGCTTGTATTAGCAAATACTGGAAGCTACGCCAATACGCGAGACCAAGCGGTACAAGCGACTGGCGAGAGTCTAGTCGGGACGATAATTGAATCAATATTTTAATGAAATCCAAACATCAAATTTCTTGTACAAACGTGCATAATTTACCTAACACTTCAAGTTTTATCAAACGTATATAAATATACAATTATAACTTGTTTTGTGGAGGAAGTGTTAATAGTTTGCCTGATAGACTGCCATGTATTATTATTTAAGCAATAATGCACCCCCTCCCGGCTCATAATGGACGAAAGCAAACTTTGCACGACATAATGTACGAGGCGAAGCCGATTACATTATGGAGTGCAAAGTTTGCTTGAGTCCATTATGGGCCGGGATGGGGTGCATTATTGCTATTATTTTATAGTTTTGGCAATGCCAGTCAATTTTTACTTGTAGAAAACGAATAAAAAAGGAAATTTAAACTGAGTTTGAAGCCAGTGAGCGTCGTCCAGCATGATCGGCCCTGACTCTGTACATATTACATGCACTGCACACTTGCACAGTGCACTGCACTGAACACGCGTTCAGCACAAAAAATGACCAGCACTTTCACGGTTCATTTTGAATTAAAAAAACGATGTATTTTCGAAGGAAATGAAACGTAACTGCATCCCTACCGTCTATATCGAACTTGAAACATCACCTTTAAATATCATGCCATTCAAAAAGCCGACACGGTGAAATGCCAGAGATGAAGAAAACGGAATGTTCAAGCATCGACATCAGCATGATCAGCGAGCTGCATGCCATGGTATCAGCTGATCAATACGATCATTATTATGTCGCTAGTAGTACATCATTCATTGCAGACGATATCAACAGAGTTCAACATTGTTATTCAAATGTTTATATTTCAATAATAATTGTGTCTATAAATTTAATTTTCGATGGCTTCTTGAGAAGAGCTATTTTATTTCGGCGAACAACAGAACTTGACGTAAACGGGTGCTTGAAAGGTACAGTTGACAAACATACTGGAGGGTTTCGGTACCGTCGCGATATCGAGAACAAGGCAAGGTAAAATCACAGACATGGAGAAAAAAACGATAAATGAAAGTTGTCTCCGATTTCAGTCAGTGCATCAGAATTAGGTAGCCGAGATGTTAGATCAACGGAGAGTCAACGGTCGTCATGGTTGTTGGTAGTAGCTGACCTTGGAGCGAGACTTTGAATGGCTCCGTAGTATATCCGTAGACACTTCCGGTCAAGGTTGATGAGAGCAAGCTGCCGTTGTTGGCCCGTTTACGGCTGGTTCGAGTAGCCTTTCATGCTTGCATCGTTTACATGGCCACTGACATACATAATATGCCATGTGTCAAACCCAGTATCGTCTAGGAGTTTGCAAACGTACTGAGTTCTGTTTCACCTGTACAGCAACGAAGCGAACCATGATGTCAACAAACGTGGTAGTACAACCAGCGGGAACGCCAGCCAGACAGACGACAAATGCGTGCGTGAAAACTCAAAAATGTGATAAATCGTTCAGTAAAACATTATTATCAATATTGTGCACCATTATCAAGATTTGTGGTTTTGTGTATTACATGGTTTATCCGATACTTTCCCTCCTTTTAAATGCGCAGTCCTTTTTTCGTTTTCCAAAACAAAACTTGCTCACTGTGGGGCCGCAATGCTGAATAATGGAATATGTTATCAGTAATAATGTATCGGTATGACGTCACAAAATTCACTGGTATTGACAAAGCTATAATATAATATGTAATAATATACTCTTGCTGCGGTGTATTCGGCAGTCCTTTCCAAACGCCTCGCTCGCCAAAGGACTGCCGCCGAATACACAGCAGCACTCGTGCAAATACCGCTAGTACGGCGCGCTTGCACTCACAGGTTATGGGGTTCTGGTATTATTACATATGTTTTATCTTTTATTTGCATCATTCATCGAATGAATTGTCGATTAGTAGTGCGTACTACTTGTGTGTCAAAGCTTCAGCTCGACCCTGCGGAGTTATATTACATTAAAATCACTGTAATGAGGCATCGAATCAACTTTCACTTTTCATTGGTCAACGCCGCCACACCCTCTATTTTGATTGGCTTAACTATTGTTTACTTGTTTATCACGGATGACGTCAGGGGAACTTCTGAGAGCTCGAACTGTGCTTGCGATCGCTCACACATACGTAGGAACATGCCGTAGATAGTCAAACGAAGAGAACTTTGACAATGGAACGCTTTTATTTTTTTTCACATTTTGAGCTTGAAATTATTCTTAATGATCAAATAAATAAGTTCAAAGATTTTTACCGGAATTTTAAGAGTAAGATACAGTAAATGTAACTTGTCGAACGATCAAATTTCAGAGTTCACCGTGGCACACAAGCGCTCACTGTTATCAATAGTGTGTAGGACACACAAGCACAGAGTAAACTACACGCAAAGATGACGTTCTAAATATTCTTAAGGATTGTAAACAGGGAATTTCCAGTGAAAAAAACTTCTGGCAAAAACGTCTCTGAAAATGTGAATTGTTTAACTGGCTCCGCTGCGCCCACGGTTACGTGTGTTTCGATGCATGATGACCGCCGTGTATCGAACCACACGAAACAGTGGGTACGCTGACGTCGCCCGTTGTCAATGTTTTGCTTCGCTGACGACAAACTGCTCTTCTAGATTATAAAAATAATCCTCACACTACGACTAGTATATGCAACTTTCTTTGTCGTATTTTTTATCGGCAATGACATCCATTTTACGATACCTAGCATAGAATCAAGGTGTAATAAAATCTTGAAGACGACAAATTTTGTGTTTACAAACAAAAAATTGTTCCTGGTCAAAATTGGTAAATGCACATTAACATACAGAAATGGCATAATGATAGTAGGTTATCCCTCGATATCACCTCTTGGTGGGGTCGTATTGCTGCTCGTGCGGTTGTGGGCCGCATCACACTCGTCTTCGACTCGTGTGATGCGGCCCACAACCGCACGAGCAGCAATACGACCCTACCAGGAGGTGATATCGAGGGATAACCTCTTTATCATATACCTATGCCCACGTTATTGAATGAATAAATCTCGTATATTAAAATATGATACGTTTCACTGTGGTTTTTCTTGATGGACTACATTTGTTTGCGTCATCTTGCTAAGGCGGATTGATATACTAGCGTCTGACGTAATCTATCAGCTGGCTCATTGACAATTATTTTACGGTTGAGCAGAGAAATGCTTGAACTCTGTCATCAAACATGTCCGATATCTACCGAATCCGTACAGTACACGCAGGTGTTGTGTTTGGTATTTTTTCCATAACGCATTTACCATGAATGCATGATATTTTTTGAAGTTGTGCTTTTGAATTTGCCGGTCCTCCGACATGTCCGATAGCACTTTTGCTTGTCGTCTGCGCGTCTGTGCTTATGCACGGAGGACACAGCTGGTCTGTCATCGATCTGTCAGTGCCCGTACGGTGTGATGCTCTGCTCTTTAATTTGTTCAAAATGGTAGCACTACTAGCAGGTTAATCCGATATCGACATATGTGTTTTATTTAGTTACCCCGCATTTCCCTATGCTTCAAAACCCTGCCACTTTTGGAGATCGGACATGATATCGTAGTCAAAGTCAAAATCATAGACGGGCACCATGGTTTGCTTTGATTAGGGCGCCACCGTGTAAGTAGTCCGGTATGCAAATCAACAGGCCGTATCAGGCTTTGTTATATAAATCAACAGGTCGTATCACTTTTTCATATGCAAATATTCAATTGAATGAAAGAAAGACGCGCTGATCTTTCCTTTCATATGCAAATCAACAATGCGTATCACTTTATTGACATGCAAATCAACATGATAAATCATGTCACTGGACTCAGTACAGACACAATACAGGGCACAGGTATATGATAATTTTGGTTATTGCACTGCAGTGCGCAAAAAGGTAACCTCCCCAAAGGGCATCTGTGAAATTTTATAACTCTTCAAAATGCTTGCGCACAAAAGTAGTGACCCTCCCAAAAAAACATCGCCACCAGTAATTTCTCTCCAATAGTTAAGTCTTTCAAACTATTGTGTCGGCAACGACGCATCGTAGAAGGAGATCGGCAATCATTTTTTTAAACTTCTTTACAATCAAATTACTTTTGTAGTTCGGGAACACTCCAAAATTGATGATGTTTGTTATTCATATCTCGAAATGTTAAAATATCACGGCTGATATTCGACGGTAAACGTCACCAGGATGGAGTGATATGGAGTGATATTGGTATGGGTATATGATAAAGACATACAGAGATTGCTGCAGGGAATGTGTTATGTGGGAGGCAGTTTTACAACTTGCTGCACAACTCGCATAACTGTTACCTAGCCATTCGGATATCTTTTAATTCCGGGTCATATCCACCTATTATTTTTTTCCGACGCATGTCAAAATAGCTATAAATGTATGGTAATCCGTTGAACTGGTGACGCCATGGTGACGTCATGCCACAACTCTCTTCGCTTGAGTGTTTTACTAGCAGTTACTCAAACCTGATTGTTGTGATCAATAATCGCCCATAGTTCAGTCCCCACCAGACATCCTATGATGAAAACAAACATGCCGGTAGAAGTGAAGTTGATGGCTTCATTTACAAAATACCACGAGAGTTACAACTTAAGCTAAGTAACGTCCTCTCTCTAATAGACTTAATTTATTTTCCCATTTATTCAACTTGGGATTTGTTTTTCATATGTGATCCGTATTTGCTCTGAAAATTGTATTAAGTGTGATTCTGCATATTTTTATAATAATGGTATTCTTATTACTATCTGAGGGCGTTGTCAATTTGAAAACTCATGCGAAAAGTACGCCTGTGAAACACCGTTTCGCACTGGGATGACAAGCATGATGCATAGTGCGCTTATCAGAGACAGCTATGACATAAATATCAGCTACATAATAGCTTTATTTTTGTTAATTGCTCAGTTAATTGCTCAGTTACATTCTATCTGTACGTTACATGACAATAAACATTTCGATCTGCTGCACATAGTCCCGTTCAAGCAACTATGGAATTCTTTCAAAAAAATTTTCTGGTTCAATTATTTTTTAACGTCCTATAACAGTTTACAGAACGAAATGTTACTTGCTCATAGCGACATTGATATCGATGTCGACAGTGCTCAGCATGAAGAAACGAAAACGTAAAACTCTGACGTAAGTTAGGAGATGCTTGTGTAACATACTGTCATAGTAAATAAATAAAGTAATGAAATCTTTCTCTGTTTGACGTCATCCTATACGAGTCTTTTTCGTGGAGCCCTACAACTTCGAGTCGAAGGCGAGAAGTTACGCGACTCCATGAAAACACTAGTCCATGAGATTATATATTTGTCACATGAATAGATCTTAATTTTTGTTTGATGTGGATAGGTCAAAAATATAGTCGAGAAATACAACAATATTGTCGCGATTTGGGTTTTATTTTCTTGGATTACTTTAATTTATGAGTAAAACGACCAATCGACCTGGAGATATGAAAATGTTTACTGGGTACTTTCATTCATAAACCCGATCAAGTTGAAATTTTGATACACCGAATGCCATTTTAGCCAATCAGACGCGGATTTGGTCACGTGAACTTATCAGTCATTACCTCGCGCTGTCTCGACGCCAAAGGAAGTCTATCGTCGGGTCAGCTGGCAGAGGGGGCTTCGGCATAACTGCAGAGTTATTTAGAATATTTCCAAATATATTTATGAAGGAAGACAACAGTAAGATCGAAATAGTAGTTATTATTCTAGTAGGTGTCGTAGCTTTGAAACTATCACGAACTTACGATCTTAGCGAGCCCGAACAGTTTAATTCGATGGCACCAACCAGACTGTGACCCAGACTAAGCACGGTGCCACCGGTCAACGCCGATATCAACTCGTCAATCCCAATCCCGGTCGTCAGTGTTTATGTCTTACGAATTTTGATGTTTCAGTGACACACATCTCACCCGTAGATACCTCCAAATTATCACTTGACTCTGATCTGTTGTCCGAGTCAACTTTCGATAACACATCAAAAGCGCTGCACTGCAGAGTTCAGGCTATAGCTTACATATGTATAGCTAACAGCTGTAATTTAAGGAATTTCATGAGAGGAATGAAATTTATCGATTTGAATTTTTTGCCTTCTGTGTCGCTTTTTGAAGATTATACGGCACTTATTTATACAGTTGAACTTAGGTTGAGGTGTAGCTTTTGGGTATATCGCCTGGTTCAACATCCGCATACATCGAACGTCAGTACGACCAGACTGGAACCGTTTGTAGCCAAGACGCTACGGAACCCCATCCTATTCTTTTGAATAGCTGCAAAAGCTTTTTCGACTTCAAATTTCGTTGGACAAGCCTTCTGCATTTCCATGTCTGAATTTATCGCATCGCCCTTTCGTCAAAAATTTCACGAGAGCACGGCACCGATCGCGACATATCGATACAGGAAAAAAAAGCTCCAGTCGATGACGTAGAACGGGGTAATTTAGATTTCTTATCCCTCCTGTTCTACGTCACAGAGGTGGCGATTCGGGCCATTTCATATGATAATGTTGCTATTTTTTTTTTATTTTCCAGCTATTGTTGTAAATGAGCATCGGATTTCCACCTGTAATCTAACGGCCGCTCTCCAAGCCGTCGATTGCGTTTGAGACAATGTATGGCACCGGTAACGAATATTCCTACAGCGTTTAGTCTATTGTGCTATATACCGATGTGTATATGGATACTTATGTGATGTGATCATAATCACTACTTAGTTCTACAAGATGGTCTTTCTTTCACCAGTTTTGTAACAGCTCGTCTGCATTTGCTCTTGAATATTTTCAGTCGTTTCGAGGTTTTAAACCCAAAAGTTTCTGCAATTTCCATCGAGACCATTGGCGTAATTGATGCTTTTTATTAGACGACATATCGTAGGCCGTGGGAAACGAGATAAGATATAAATGCGAAAACGTGGTAAATATAAATTTAGACGTAATGTTTCAGTTGAAGAGTGACGTTCATTTTTTGGCCTAGCATGGACAAACAAAACTTCTCAATGGAAGTGGATCTGCCTTTTTACTTGCAAACGACTTTCGTTTCATTTCTTTATCAAATATAAGCCATTTGCGCAGAAGCCGCGACGATACAGTAGAGGTTTAGATATGACGATGAAAGCTATTGCTGAAAGCGGGTGAATATTGACTGGCTGTCAGAACATCCGGGTATCTTGATTCACAATCATATGCTAATCAACTGTAGTCAAGCACGGTTTTCATGTTGCCGAGCAACCACATAACATGTGAACTCAAGTGACCTTTTTCAAATTACTCCAGTCAGACCGCAACATACTAGCATTTTCAGGCAGGTTTATTGACGAAGTCTTTACCAAATCATTTTACAAATCACAAGTTAACATGAAAGTGTCCGATCGAGTAATGCACATTCAGAAAATTTGAAATCGAAATACATAACCTACATTAATCAGCTCTTTTTAATATTGCTAACTGTACCACGGACCATTTTAGCCGCTCGTGAACTGACATCGTTTTAACATACAGATTTCCATTTAATTGTTTGTACAAGGAGTAGGCTTGTGAATGATTGTAGCTCTGACTCGATGAGTAAATTTGGCCGTCGGGTGGCAAATTGATATGTCACAACTCTTGCTTTGCCCTCGGGTAACAATACAATATAAACTTCAAGACAATCTACTGCATCGATTGTACCAAGTTGACGTTAATCACTTGGAAATATAATACATTTGGATTGATGATACAACCAATTACATCTTTCACAACACCTTTAAAAAGCGATGATCAGTAATAGACAATATTGTTTCGGGATTAAAACCCTTAAATTCCGGTACAAGCACCAGTAGAAAGCAGATTTGAAGATAATTCAAGGCATTGATTTGCAAAGTCAAGGTTACCTTACAGTTCAATTTGTTCGGTAAAACCGTAGAATTAACGTTGGCAGTTTACCAGTTTTCAGGAACAGTGGCTTTGGAAACCTTCTTATCCGACTGTATGCTGAATATCCGTCTTTGTTGTTCTTGAATTCCTCATGATATGCCACTCCTTGTTTCACGCGTCTTGCTCTATCCTATCAGTATTCTAGCACGCTAGTTTGTATTATATGTCTCTGTATAATGAGAATTGCACTGAGATGGATGCAGCTAAAGTACATCCTGCTGTCCACTACTTACTCTGTCAAAATTGCGGTAAGTTCAGACATCAATGTTTTTATTACCATGACAGATATACGTGAATGCAAATTGACACATAGTATTTTCCAAATTATGTATTGGAAGCGGATTTTTTGAGAGATAGTGTTATCAGTCTGTCGAAGGTAAAGTAGAAACAGAATATACGATTCTAAAATAAAAAAAAATTAAAAAAATCTATTTTGATTATTGGACGAATTGTTCGGAATTTAATCAACTTCGAATGATATCCTGACTTAACCACCAATGGGTCAATCAAAAGTATGTAAAAGTCTTCCGTGAGCACAAATGAAAAGAGGTAATGTTGACATCTATTCATTTTCACATACTTTGTATTTTAAGGTACCTCTACTGGAAATTTTAAGTTATACATTTTAAAATTTCAAGACTTGTCATGTCTTTCAAGAGCGTTCAGTAAGGAGAAAGAATTCAGTTTATCGATGTTTACGATATTTGTCATCCTCAGAGTCAAAATTGTTTATTTTAATTTCTTAATAAGGCCAGACAGAAAAAATAAATTTTTCATTGGAATCCCCGCTTCTACTTTTCTTGATTTCTATATTTTATTTCGGCAAATTCATACTTCTGCAATGCAAATACATTAGTACCGCCGCTGGCTAGGTAACTTGTTTTTCTAGTAACACATTTTGCATGCAGTATAACACTATTTTCAGCAGACTGACGTTGGGCACATAAAACTAAAGATGTGAAACAAACGTTGTGGTGTTCAAATGGACATTTATAACGGAAACCAATTGTGGAATACATTGTATTTTACCTTCAAACCCTCATCATTATGAACATTTTCTAAACCTCATCTACTTCGTCGGGTTTTCGCGGGAATGTGGCATTCTGAATCATCGAGACTTTCGACATGTCTGCGCTGAGCTCTATGAACACCTTGTTGCGACGTATGAATTTATAGTGGAAATCACGACACAAACTGGGTCAATTTTTGGCTGAAATTTATCTGTTTTGTCAAAGTTAGTACAACATGACTATGAATTTGATCGCAAGCATTCGACGTGATGGCCAACAGTTAGTTCAAAATACGGTGTTCAGTGTTTGTCCTGATAAAACGTTTGGCGATCTGTTTACCAAGATTGTGACAGCAGACGATGGGAGGTACATCGGATTTCGGATGTATCGAAAGCATAAAAATTAATGACAATACAAAATGTTATTGTTGTGAAATATAGTGTTGAATTCGATAACCAGTATCAGTGTATCTTTTCTGGGATATTTCTGGTTAGCCTAAAAGCGGAAAAGATTATTTTGCCTTGTCTGCATCCCGGCAAAAATGTCTGAGGGACCGCGGTTACATTTGGCCTAATCGCTCGCCGCTCTAAACCGTGGTCCTAAACATCCGATGAAAAGATTTTTTTCACTGGCCTAAATGCAAAATTATGACAACGTCGGAATCACGGTCAGAATAAAACTATGCAAAACATTATGTTATAGATATTTAATCTTTAATTTTAGAGCAGGCGATCGGTGCCTTCCATAACGTGATACTGTATAGTGATAATGTCAACAGTGACGTTGTAAATTCATTATCCACAAACAATTTTTTATGTAAACATATAGACTGTAGCCACGATTTTAGACCCTGCTAAGACAAAATTATAAATGATTCTCGTACATGTATGTTGGAATTCATCATTTGTTGCTCTAATGATTTGGAGCATGATATGTGCAAGGACTGAATCGTACAACAAACACAACACCGTGATCAAGATGATTACAGAATATGTCGGTCTTTGGTCATTTAGTCGCTCCCGAATTCTCGCCACTATGAGCATACGGTTTTGCTAACTTACAAAGTGAAATGCGATTGTACGAAAGAAGGTCGAGAACTCTAATCTTGAGCTTGGGAACTACCTACTACCGACGTTTTTGCTCCATTTCAATTTAGACGGTCAGCTTTGCGAGCACACCTTGAAAACCAATCCTGCTGTCCCATATTGCAACAAAACTGGTTCATATCGTAATAGATATTTTTTTTGCATACAAACAGAAAGAGCCACGGAGCGAACAACAGTAATGGCGGAATAATTTTCGTCTCGTTTGTGCCTCCATTGTCATGTAGACTTGCCCAAAATCTGTAGACATTGAGCAATTAGGAAAGTACAAAGGGAAAGGGTTTGGAGCATGAACCTACTTAGTCCGAAAAAAAAAAAAAAACACTGGCGAATTTGAACTCGTGGAGTAAGGCCGTTTACCAGTTTATATCCAATTCTCTAAAGCATTGTATGAGGATTTTGGATTATCTGTGTTCATATAGACTTGATATTGTCTATATACAGCACAGTAGTTGGGAAACAAGGGCACCCTATCAGCCTTAGATGAGGGATGACTTACATATACCGCTATCCCAGAGATGTTTGCTCTTATGAACTTGTAGGCGATCAATTATTTTCACTAAAACTGTCCGATGTATATGGTAATGCCAGCCGGATGCTTATCCGACGACGTCCCTCAATTCTATAAAGGATCGTATTCTGTAAATGGGAGTGATGTTTCCTACATTCTAAATACAATTTGTCTGTAAAGCATTTTACTTTAGACAAAAAGTGATAGATTTTCTAAAATGCCGTGATACCTTTTGTATAGTTAGTGCTTTTTGGATATATTAAATTTAAAAAAAACCAAGTTATTTAGCTTTACTTAATATCTGTGAATACCTTTTCTGTTTTGTTGCAGTGATAATTTGTACCATTGAACTTTCTCTCTGACCCCTCTGTAACGAGTGGAGAAGGTCTTCAAACATAAAGAAACGGTTAATATACCAAGCCTAGCCTTAGGCTAATTCTTTGATTTTAGATTTTCTACTTGAAAAATCTTCATCTGCGAAGTCAGTCTTATAGTGCCTGTGCAATGCCACGGGCGCCGTCTCGCCACACCAACCAGTATAACAAAAGTTGTTGAAGGGGGTTATCGGTAGACTCAACGAAATGTTTCGTTTGACATTTCATGTTGGATAGTAGCTGTAACTTCTGACAATTTTTTCCGCCCGACCACGTGATAAAAACCAAGCTAGATTGTATCTATCCCTTCCTAATTGTCGATTGAAAAGGAAATAAGCGGAAAATAACAACCGGTTGTGAATAAGGAACGGTAATAAAAACGAAGTTCGCGGCGCTTGTGTTTACAAAATGTTAGGTGATCACGTGGTATGGAGCACAAGGAGTGATGATATCAGTAGCCATGCAAGAGCGAGATTTTAAACGTGATCACTTTAACAATAGAGACGAAGAGCGTCGTAATTAATGTATATTCATATCCAACTTACGCACATGTGTATCTGTTTTGATTGTGATGTACGTCCACGGTTCGTTTGAATCTGGAATGCTATTTGTTCAAACTCTTTTTTTCTGTTGCTTGAGTATGAGACGATTCAAGTGGTGATGCATTAGGTCAGGGTAAAAAAGAGGTAATTTAGGCCCGGTGCATTAGCCGTCTCGTCATCGGCAGTCGATGCATCACCCGAGCCAGCGCCAGGGCCCTAAACGACTGTCACCGCGTCAAAAAGCCTGAAACGACGAGCATTTTTCCACCAACTATCGATCCATTACCAAAGTTTAAAACTAGTGCATTCATAATTCGGTCAGTTTGCTTTGTCATTTATCGGCGAACAAGTCAACTAGTTCAATGTAAAGGTGACGATGCAATGCTATACTTCAAGTTAACAGCGTTAACGCGTTAACGGGATTGGGAACGGCTTACACTCGGGCCCGCGGGCACCAGTTGTGTAGGTACGTTTGATGTTGACCTAAATGATCCGCAGGAATTACTGCTAAAATCACTAATGCATTCAAAACGTAAAAACAAAGACCATGCCGCCAGCACGTCTGATTCGCTGGATTTACTTAGTGGTTTACTAAACTTGGTTCAAGTGCGTGATTTGTGAACGTTTGAGTTGGGTAAACGCTTGGAATGCAATGATTTGTGTTTTGTTTTCATGTGAAACGTGTGAGTAGGATTATGTGAACGCGTTGAGTGTGGTGAACACTATGCAGCGGACTTTCACCCGGCGTAAACTAACTCCCTGCTGCTATATAGCTGCACAGACTAAATAAAAACACGTTCGATCGCTACGAAAATCTGACCTGGGCTGCCAAATTTTACACGAGGAACCTTTGCAAATCATTTTATTTTTTGAAAATACACCGACTTGAACAAGTCTCTGGTTTACCTACGTCCTTTGACACCCTTATGGCTCAAACGGAGATTTAGGAGTGGGAAGGCAATCTT
Source organism: Ptychodera flava (assembly GCA_001465055.1). NCBI lineage: Eukaryota > Metazoa > Hemichordata > Enteropneusta > Ptychoderidae > Ptychodera > Ptychodera flava. The sequence goes on along the minus strand of LD348481.1, from coordinate 24,037 downwards.
GCCCGAGTTACAGGATTTGATTGTCGTGCATGGAAATCTTACTGCATGGTGGGGAAAAAGTTACTGGCGATTTTCTCGTCACTCAAAGAGGAGACGAAAAGTCCCGTTTCAGCTAGCTGTGGGTACGGCGCGCCAAATGTTTCAAAAATATTTATCGATTCAGTGCAAAAATAAACTGTTTTTCTCAATTGAAATAAAAATTCGGTCTCATTAGGAAGGAAATAAGTAAGAAAAGTATAATTAAAAAATAAAAGACAGAAATGCCATTTAATACTTCATTTTAACTTGAGAAAAAATCTTTTAAGCGTAATTAGGAAATAAACAATTTTCAACGATTTGAAAAAGTCATACATCCATACTTATCGACATACATACACGTAAAATAGTTCGCGAAAAAGGTGCAATGAGTGCTGATTTTACAAAAAGAAAAAAGAAAAATATGTTATACAGTGATACGTCCTAAAAATTCACAAGAAAATCACTAAAAACCACTACTACCACTCGGAAAAAATAGTACAAAAATAAAAACGTGAACCACATACAGAAAATAATTGTAAAAGAATCAGACAAAAAAAGCCATGCACACATAAAATTA
>LD348481.1:9533-21106 GCA_001465055.1 Ptychodera flava | reverse complement strand
TCAGGATTTCTGTTGCAATATCTCAATGGCATAGGCACTATCTAAAGGGGACTATTTGACTTCTGTAAATTGTGAAAATTTAAAACACAAGACAGGAGTCAATAAATAAGTATTAAAACCAATATATTATTTTCTCAATATAAATTTGTCAGAAAGATGTACCTTGACAATAAAATATTGAGGAACAACAAATATAATGAAATAAAATGTGTGAGCCTTGTTTTTCTGACCACAAACACCGGATCGCAAACATACCATATTCAGGTTTTCATTAGAAGCTGGCAGCTGGAGAAATGACACACGAAGGTCACAGATTTTCTGTTCCTGTATATTCATTTGTCTTCAGTCTCTGGCAAACAGAACTGTTTTTCACAAATTGTATTGTCATTGTTTGGTTGTTGAATATTGTGACTCAAAAACTGATCATGCATAAAATGTAAAAAAATATTGCAGTTTTCAATGTCATTTTCAAACAGTTTTACTGAGTGTAAAATAAACGAGTGCAAAATAAACTGAAACTCCTCTCAGATTGCACTATTAAACACATCAATTTCTTAACATTTCCAATACGAGAGGGGAAACCCCTCTCGTGCTCTCCCCCTTGGGGTATTATAACAGTTTCACTTAGTAAAAAAATTAAAAAACACCTCTCAGATTGCACCAGACTGCACCATTACACACATCAATATCTTAAAAATTTCCATGCAAGATAGGGGAAAGCCCCTGTGACACTTTCCCCCTAAGCCTCTCTCATGCTCTCCCCGTGTACTTTCAAATTCTGCCCGGTCAGATATCCTAGTGAAAACCCTGTCATAATATCCATCCAAATTAAACAATATACTATATGATTAGATACTGCGTGATCTTTTATATTTTCATTTTATTGTGACTTTGAATTTCATTTTGATGTGTTCACCTTTTTTGAACCATCATGAGATACTTGATGATAGTCTAGCAGGGTACATCAGGATTTGAAAGGTCTTGAAAAAAGACTTTACTGTTGCTGTATTTTGTAAATTTTACAATTTCATGTATTGGTATTTAACTTTTCTAAGTGGGGGATCAGTCAAAATTTCAGAGTTAGAGAGGGAGGTTACTCAAATTCATCATGGTTGGCGAGGAGGGGGGGGGGGTTCACTCGAAATTTCGGAGTTTCAGGCCGTAAATAATGACAGCTCCCTTATATACAACGCATTACAAACTTGATGACCAATAAAAAAATTGCACTGCTACTCCATTAGAAAAAAAAAATTGATGCAGGTCTGACAGTAGAAAAAAGAAATTGCTGTCACTCTGACAGGAAAAAAAAAATGCTCCCATACCCACTTCCTCCATACCCCCCAGAAATCAAATGGTTCTCCCCTTAGATATCTCTTAAAGAAAAAAAAGACGAATTATATATGGCGATGACGAATATGGCGATAGTGCAGAAGATGTCTTAACCAGTGCCGTCGCACGAGGTGTGAAAAGCCGATGGTCAGTTAGGGAATGGAATTTTAAAAAAACTAATCTAGTAGCCTACGAAAAATTCAACGATGAGAATATTGCTTATTGTGATGAATATGTGATTTTTGTCTGAACAACACCCAAACAAAATCCGGTTCTTTGACTTCCAGTTCTTGCATATTTCACAAAGTCCTAGTCAATGTTTTCGAGCCATGCTTCTCGTTATTTCTCCCGCGGCGTGTCGACATTCTGTTCGGGTAAATCCTAGCTGTTCATCGTCGCACGATTTTACAATTTTCCAAAGATGAACGACAGAATGGCCGCCGGCCGCGCCAGTTGACAGGACCACAATGTCTGAACAACGTCTGAGAAAGTGGGTTGATCTTGAAATTTTGAGGTCAAAATTGGAATTGCTTTGGCGGTGAACTTCGCTATTTCGCGCAACGATCTTTTGAGTTTGGCGGGTTGATGTTTTCACCTGACAAGTTGAGCGACAGCTGGGAATATCTTGCGGTAAGACGCGCTCATGGCTGGGCCTTTGTTTTGACTCGACGTGTTGAACATATCTATCAGTGATTTCAGCAGTATTTTTTGAGCAAAATTTTGGTGGTACATTTAGTTGAGTTATTACATTTGCTAACTCTGGTTAGGTTTCCTAAATATCAAACCAATAAATTTTAACATGCAACGTTGTTTCTTCGCCAGCGACCACAACAAGTACAGTGAGCAGTGACAGTTCGCGAGCTCGGACGCGGGCCCGGGTCACACCATCAATGATCGTTCAGGGTAGCCTACAACCGTCGACGTCCGCGATGTGTACGGGCTGTTTTATCTGCTTAACTTCCTGAAAGAGTATTTGCATTTTGGCTAATCACTCTGAAAGGCGCTTTCGTTCTTTAGACATCCCCATCGTCAGTATTGCCTATTTCAGTCTATTTTTAAATGGATGTTTATTGTTTGTTTGTTTTTATGGGGGATTCTTATAAAAATTTACTTCCGTCGCGAGCATCACCACTGAATATGACAACATACAACACAAGTGTACATGCATGATTACAGACATAAGATTATTTCGCAAATGAAAAAAAGACAACATAACTGCTAACTATAAGTCATGCGAAGAATTTATCTACATAAGTGACCAATTTTTACCAGGTTACCCGCAACTCAATTTGTTCTCTCACGTTTATAAATTGTCAGTGATTTTTGTAATGTTCAAGGGTCATGACTGTGAAGGCTAACATAAACATTTTACATCGCATAGCCACACAGTGGTGGACATGTGAATATGCTTCCTTGATAAGGATCGGATATTGCCAAACTGTCAGTTATATTTCCAGCTGTCAATGTGAATGACAGATACATTGTTCGGTCGACCAACTGTACTGGTCGCTTGCGCTGCGCGCTGTAATGTGGACGCCATGTTGAACCAAGAGTTGAAGTGTGTGGTACTTCTCTTGCACATGCGTACAAAGTCGATTACGTTGCATTCCGTGTGTCAACATCGTTGAATTTCTGTCCGTTAAGGAATTCACTTCGTCAATATTCTTTATCACGAGGAATCGATACACGTTACGTACTAAGGTCAATTAGTAGGTGATTCTTCATTATTCACTGTGCTTATTCACGTGAATAGTTCGCGGTATGCGACAAAAATAGTGAAAATATTATCAAAAGATACAGCTACTATCCCTTTAAATTGACGAACTAATATATAAATTAACTTTATTTATTTCCGATCTTTCTAGCTCAATTATTTCCGGTAAAGATATGCTGACTCATGTTAGACGGGATCATCGTTGGACGCTATTGCGACTTATGAGAAAGGCTTCACCAAGTCCATAAATAGCTATATATATATATATATATATATATATATATATATATATATATATATATATATATATATATATATATATATATATATATATATATATATATATATGGACCGTGGATAAAACATGCACATTGTAAACGCAACTAATTGCGTTCGGCATCAAACCAGCACCTACCTCCTTCTAAACGAAAGTTTGGAAGTGCAAAAATCCAACCAAGCCTCATTTTGTATCAGCATATCATACAATATGTAATTGCTTATTACATCACTACAAAATCATGCATACTCTACTACCCCATACCCCCGGTCAATCTCTTTTCATCACAGACTCAACAACAACGCAACCAATAGAATGGACTGAATTGAAACAGTGCATCAACTAGCAAAATGATTCTACTTGTGCACTGAATTGAACGACACAAATGGAAGAAGAATGCTGGTGTGGGTCTTGTGCCCCACTGCACTGGCCTAATGCACGCCAAACAATCTAGCGTACTATGTTCAATACGTAAAAACGTAAAGCGATATGTTGCTATATAATAACATGTCCAGCGATTTTTGAACACGGTAATCGAAATACAGCCTTCCCCCCCCCCAAAGGGCAGAAGTTGCCTTTACCGTGCGCGTTTCAATTATCCGCGGCCCCTTTCAGAAGTGTGTCGATGTACTCAAAGTACCAAAAGTGTATTTGAAACTTCATTATATTTACTTGCCAGTGTGAATACGAGTATGAATACACTCTTCGTCTACCTTACTCACTCAGGTTTACAAGCAAGTCAGTGAAAGATAAAATGAAAAATTATTTGGTTTTCTAAATTAACATAAGGATTATTGCAATGTGAGATATCGGCCTTAACATACCAACGATATTTCTTATTGCAGTGTTTAGAGATTTCACTGAATTAGTTTTGTACATATTTACATCAGGAGATGGCAGTTCATAATACTTACCCAAATATAATCACCTCTACCATCGATATTACATCCATAGCGTATCAATAACTGAACTCTCTGTATATCACCTCGCTTTGCTGCATTAATGAGGTCCTGTAATAGTAAACAATTAGTTATATCCTGCTATATTACGATTCGTAACTGCAAGTAGGATAAAAACCACAAACAAACAAACAAACAAACATGCAAATTAATTTAAACTTCTAGTGCCAAGCGCAGGCTTATCTTTATTTGTACATACAATTGAGTGATTTGTTTATCATCATCTTACAACACGCATATTAAATGATACGCAGAAAATTGTCTTATGCACAATACTCTGCAACTATATGTGTCATATACCAATCTTCGTTATGATTGAACTTGTTCAATAACTCGAAAACAAATAATGTCATCTAACATTAATAACGATTATAGCCTTAACAATACTCAGCAACTATATGTGTCATATACCAATCATCTTTCTGATTGAACTCATCTAATAATTCCAAAACAAATAATTTTATCTAACACAAATAACGATTAGAGACTTAACAAGGAAAAGGTACAATAAATTACAGCTCATTATTAGCTCACGTGTGTGAACACGTAGGCTAATGTCATAGAAATGTCTGTCTGTCTGTCCGTGTGTGTGTGTGTGTGTGTCTGTCTGTCTGTCTGTTTACACGATAACTCAAAAACACCTGAACAAATTCAAGTCAGATTTGGTAAACAGGTACCATATGCTACTTGCAAGAACTGATTAGATTTTGGTTAGTGTGGCTTGCATATTAATGAAGTTATGCAATATGGTATTTTTCCATACAATGGTGTCCCTATGGAGACGGTAATGACATTGTCGACATACATCAAGAAATACTGCACAAAATTTCATGAAACTTTTCACAGATGACAATTTCAGAACAATATCATGATACTGTGAGTGTCACGTCAATTATCTGCTCATTTCCATATTTAATGAACTTGTGTTATTCGTGAGATAACTCTGAAATTCCTGCACCAAACTTGATGATACTTGCAACAAATATCGGGCATCATTTTACAAGTGGTATAGCCACAAACTGATGACGTCAAAATCGCCGTACACAAAACACAGACGCCCCGTAATTGCGGCACCGACTAACTAATAAGGTTAAAATAATATAAATTTGCACTTTCTTCAAATCCCTGTCACAATCTCCGACTGCTTAGTTTTTATACTGGGTGAAGTACAGTGGGGGCCAGGAATTGTGATTAGCTGACCGAATTGTCGGAACGGAGCGTGCGAAGCGAGCTGAGTTCCGACAATTTGGTCAGCTAACCCCAATTTCTGGCTCCCACTGTGCTTCACCCAACACAAAATCAAGCAAATGAAGACCATCACAGACTATTAAGGGTTAGGGTTAGTTAGTTCATGTGATTTCGGCAATAATTCCGTCTCATTCCGGGTACAATATGTCCCATCTCACGTTTTATTCGTCAAATTTGTTGTCATGTACAAAATGACCCCGACGGCAATGGCCATGTTCACCCCTTTTCGATATAGCCGTTGCCAAAGACGGCACATAGTTACATAACAGAATTCAGAGTTCATTCAGATGCAAATAATAATCAATATGACGGCCAAAATATGTGTATGTTTTCATTTGCATTACTTCTTCTACAGACTGAAAATCACACCTGTTCATTAATTCAAACTCTGTTATTGATTGGTTTAATTTTTTGTCCACAAATTTGTTTCCTTCATCTTTGCGATATTCCTCCCAATAGATTTTTAGCCAGGCTGTTTTATGGAAATTTATGAATGCGCGGCGTTATGGCAACTCGAGAAGCCAACCGGAACTCTGAACAGTTTAGTAGCATTTCACGACAATATGGAAAGCTACATTCGCGGACTGAAAGCACTCGGCAAATCAGATGACACTTTCGGAGACCTGCTGATTCCGATAATCCCAGAGAAATTGCCTGCGAACGTTCGAAAACAGATCTCCAGAGACAAGGGAGATGAAGCTTGGACATTAACAAGTCTAAGAGAATCAATTCAACGAGAAATAGAAGCTGACAAAGCAGGTGAGACTACCATTGACTTTGAACTCGAACTGACCGATCGAAGGACCGATCAACCACCCGCTACCGCCGCCTTTCTGACAACAACTCGTCAGAAAGCATCGAAACCACAGCACTGTGCGTTTTGTAAGAAGACGGGGCATAAACCTACAGGTTGCACGGTTGTCACCGACAAGACAAAACGACTAGAAATCGTCAAACGAGACAAACTGTGCTTCAACTGCCTTAGGCCAAAAAAAATAAATAGTTTGTTTCTCATCCCCGCGCGCGTCAATGTAGACCCGCCGCGCCAACCTTTTTTTTTGCATCTCAAGAGGGAACGAAAAAAAATGAAAAAAAAACTAAGAACAAATTAAACCGTTCGGATCATACCAAAGCAACACAAATATTTTATGATATACAAAACTGAACTAGACAGAACATTGAACATCACACAGTGCTGTAACATTCCATTCAGAACTGTACACTATGTCATTGAAAGCTATCAAAACTGCATTCTGCACTAATAGTCAAAAAGCAGCACTGTTGATATGCTAAAAATTTGCTGTGCATTTATCTCTGCATGCATTCCTATGTTCTCATGTTGTAAGCGCGTTGTTGTTGATGGTTGAATAAAAAAAAAAGTAGCAGCAAAAAAAAAACCGCGTCACCGCATCATTTTTGCAAGATGCCTAGGATGAGAAACAAACTATTTTTTTTTTTGGCCTTAGTGGTACTCATCGTGTTTCAGACTGCAAATCGAAATACAAGTGCCACACTGCAATATGCACCGGAGAAACACCAAAACACCCAGTCGCAACGAGGGATGACGTTCGCACCTTGGTATCGTCCGATGTCAGCAGAAATTCATCGGTGCTACTGAAGACCGCCATCGCTGACATCAAGGCTAGAGGAGTATTGCCAGATTATCATATTTGCGAGAGTTGGAATTAGCACACCCTGTATCTGATGCGTATGATTTCGAAGTTTCAATTTTGGTAGGAGCAGATTTCTATTATTCATTTGTTGGCGATCACGTTATCCGTGGACAGGGACCCACAGCTGTGTCTTCTAAATTGGGTTATTTGTTGTCTGGGCCCTTGTCACATCCAAATTCCAGTTCCCTCCCCACCTCTACTGTAATGCATGTTGCCACACATACTTCCGGGGAAAATAGCTTGCTTCAAAACTTCTGGAATGTTGAGAGTATTGGCATTACTGACGACCATGTTAGTCAACAGGAAGTAACTTATGACAGTTACACCAAAAACAAACTTCGCTCCGAAAACAACCGATACGTCGCTAAACTTCCCTGGCGCCAAGATCACCCCGCATTGCCGACAAATCGAAATGTTTGCGAAAAACGTACCCGCGCGATGGTACAAAGATTAACACCGGAGATAAGACAAGTGTACGACAAGCTTATCAAAAATCAGTTGGAACGCGGTTTCACAGAGATAGTTACTAATGATGATGTAAGTTCAGGCCATTATTTGCCTGATCATCCCGTAAAGAAAAATTCCGATACAACGCCTATCAGAATAGTCTACGACTGTAGCTGCAAGGTCGGAAACTAAATTTCCGCTTCTCCTTCCCCGGGAAAATCACTTCACAAAATTGATAGTGATCGCCGCTCATTGGCAAATAAAACACTCCGGATAACAGACAACAATCACACACATTCGGCAGAGATTTTGGATTCCACAAATTCGACCGTTTGTAAAATCAATATTGAGAAGATGCGTTGTCTGTCGAGTAGTGTGCGGCAAATCCTACAGAAAGCCAATCCCCGCACCCCTACAGAGTTGTCGATTGAGAGATGCTCCACCCTTCACTGTTACTGGCGTGGATTTTACTGGTGCAGTGTATGTCTCAGTAGGAAAGTCTGAGCAAAAAGCGTGCATTTGTTCATTCACTTGTGCCGTTACTCGAGCCATACATTTACTAGTAGAATTGGTCGCAAACCTCAGTAGCGAGACATTATTACGAGCCTTCAGGAGGTTCGCCGCCAGACGTTCCCTACCGCGCAAAATTATGTCGGATAACGGATCCACATATTTATCAGCCTCGGCAGAAATAGAAAACATGATGAAATCAGTACCAGTACGGAACTATTTTGCAAACTGTCGAGTTGAATGGACTTTCATTCCAAAACGTGCTCCATGGTTTGGTGGCTTTTGGGAGCGACTTATCGGCTTGACTAAAACTGCCCTCAAAAAAGTTCTCGGTCGATCGTTCGTATCAGTCGATGAGTTACAAACAGTTCTTGCTGAAATTGAAGCTACGTTGAATGATCGTCCACTGACTTATCTTTCCACTGATTCCAACGATCTTTCACCCTTGACCCCTTCACACCTGTTGCATGGCCGTCTTATTACAACTTTGCCATACTACTCAATCGATGAAGATGAGCTAAATGACCCAACATTTGATAGCCAAGAATGTCTCCAGAGGAGATCAGAGTATTTAGGCAAAATTCACACTCATTTCTGGAAAAGATGGTCTCAAGATTACCTCAACACATTGGGTGAAAGAGATCGAATTTCAGGGAAGGGAGCCATTCAGAATCAGATAAGGGTGGGTGATGTTGTTCTAGTGGAAGACAAATCCGTCCCACGGATAAAGTGGTCTCTTGCCATTGTTGAAAATCTTAACACAGGAAATGATGGTTTGGTACGTTCGGCTTGCATCAGAACGCGTACTGGCAAAACTAGTAGACCTATCACTAAATTTTATCCATTAGAAGTTAATTCAGAAGTTGAAAATAATGAAACGTGGGCCGACACTGACAGAAGTGCACATACTACAAATAGTAGCGTGAACAGTTCACGACCAGTTCGTGAAGCGGCTATGAAAGCCCGTCAACGACTAAAGGAAATGTCATCAATTCTGTATTAGATTTTTGTTTCAGACACGCATTCACTATCTTCAGTGACTGCTTTGTAGTTTTAGATTTTTACTTAAGTTTTTGAGATTTGTAACTTTGAACTTATTTCAGTTGTGATTTCAATTTGACATTCGCTATGAACATCCGTTAGATTGTATCTTACAGTTATTTTTTGAATTAGAGATTAATGTAACGTTTACACAGAGGATTTCCGTCATCTTATTTTGTAGATTTTTCTGTGTTTACAGCTTATAACGAACCTTTACTGTAATACGCATTTAATTAAGTATAGTTTATATAAGGATTTGAAGTAGAGTTTCTCTGAAGTTTGTATCACGCGCCACAAACAGAAGCAGATTGTAATTTAATCCGTACCGGCTGTATTTTCTTATCAAGCATGATTAGACACCAACCGCCATTGATCTTTCAGATTATTCTTTTCCAGTCTTACGCTTATCATTGACACTTTACTCTTGAGATTTATTTCGTGTTGTTTTTGCATTTGTGAATTCAGTTGTGTAAGATTTTCGAAATACTTTATCTTGCCGGCGGGAGGATGTTGGGAATCACGTGTATGGTGTAGCTCCGCCCACCAACTCCTTTCCTAATTATGTAGATTATGCATTAGGCGTGTCATTAGTTAGTCGTGTCATTCATTGATTCTAATGATTATTCGTACTACACTGTATATATGGACATTTGATAGTAATAAAGTTAGATTTGAACTTGGTCATACTAAGACACAATACAAAGCTGTCTCCGGCCTATTCTGTCTCTCTCTAACCGAACCTATCTCCAAGTGTGTACCCCACAATTTAACTCTGAGAGTACTAAGGGAAAGTTGATTAAACCTGTTACATATAATGATATAACATATATCTAATTGTTGTTATTACATGGCTCACACGGGTGTCGTTAATATTGGTATGAATTGGGTTTATTTACAGGAATATTGAAAAAACATACTACAATAAATCCTCGTCAGATATACTCACTCTGGCAGTAGACCGTATACAAGTCTAGTCTTATCAGACGTCTGTCTTATACTCCTTGTTGTGTGCTCAATTGAACTGCTATCAGAATATACAATGTCTGTCTTTGTTCTTTTGTTTTGGTTAGTAATTATCCTGAGGTCTGCAAATGTTGCGTAACATCTCCTTACTCGTTGTTCTGTCACTTTAAAATGAGACAGGTCAAAGGTACAATTGTTTAACACAACTTCATAACAGTCAAAAAGTATGCAGTAATTCATGTCATACTGTATTATTTCATGCATCTAGTACTATGTGATATATGTCAATACATGTTGAGTCTTCAGCAGTCAACTTCAATGCTTGATAAATAAGTTTGTAATTTTGTCAAACTCAAAGTCCTTCCATTTCAAGGGTCACATTAGCAGGTCGACTTTTCTTTTTCTGTTGAGTTTATAATGCTAAAATTTTCTAGTCTGTTTAATGGATATCCAACATTCTGTGAAGCGTACTACTATTAACCATTCTCGCGAGCCAGAGCAATAATTTTCGCTCCGCTGACCTACGCAAAAATCAAGCTCTGCCAGATTACGCCGGGAAACTGCGGAAGTATGAATGGGGGTTAATTAATTATTCATGAGAACATATCATCAGAATTAGCCAATCACGAATACGTTTGACAAAGTCATGTCGGGTCGTAAGCTCCTCATTGTCTGTGTGTACACAATCGAGCTTTCAAGGCCTGAGATTCTCTGGTTCTGTTGCACATCTTCCGATATATGTTGCATTAAATCCGACAGCTTTCAAAATTTTGACTGTTTTTCTGTCATGATCGAGAGCAACGGCGACACCATGTGAATACTATGGCTTCGATAGGTACACAGACTACGGCCATCAACGAACCCTACCCGGTCCCACTGCAAGGTCGTCCCCATCCACTCAGTGTGACTATTTTCGGACGATCTCGGTTCGGACATTCAAAGACATGCTGTTCGTTGTACTCACTTTGCTCCGTATTGATAGCGTTTTACAAGTCATGATACCGCATATTAAGTCAGGTGACGCTGCTGTCCCGTTTTGAATATTTAGTTTTTTTCGGTAGAAGCTATTTCGGGCACTATAAAACTTCACAAAGTTAACACACCGTACGATCTTAAGCAACACACAGAGACAGCCATATCCGATGTAAGCACCATACACGTCGAAATATAGTTGCATCGTCCATGGGTTGAACGTAACTAATTTATCACAAAATTTTTATTAACAGTTTTCTCAACACATCGAAATTGAAAATCGAGGGTTTGAAGTTTCAAAATATCAATATTTAGCCCCTATAATCACATTCAAAATACGACGTCCGATTACTACGCACTCACTATGGAGTCAACAATTTGGCAACTTTGACCCCCCCAAATACCACTTCCGTCCTGTTAACAGTTTTAGGATAAACACA
>LD348480.1:152268-176330 GCA_001465055.1 Ptychodera flava | reverse complement strand
TGAAAACAAATGTACTTGGGCTGAGGCCCAAGTACAATAATAATAATAATAATAAAATTGACATTTCTTGATTATCATTTATGACTACTGAATACCCTATGATGTTATGCAAGTTAGGGTCTGGCACAAAGAATCAACGTCCATGAGCTTCATCCTAAGATTATATTTGCAATGTTGTGGGAGGGGGTTGCTCGGTCAACCCGTGCAATATTTATGCAATGTAGGTGGTATGTACTTTGACCTTAGTTGCACTAATGACTAACAAGAATATGCGAAGGTTGAAATATCTTCAATCGAATACATATTTAATTACAAGGAAACGAATTTCTCATTAAAATAAAAGACAAAAGCATAACCAATGTACAATTATTATTTAATTCACTTAACAAATATGATTATGTCGAAAACTACAGTAAATAAAATATAAATGTTGTGTACCAACGACATCAACGACAATTCAAAGGAATTTCCCAACACACCACGAATATATCTACTATCGCGGGTCTTCAAGGTTTGACACATACCTTTCAAGTATTGCGTTATGGAACTGATATGGCTATCTTTAATTTGTTTTCAGACTTCTACTTCAAACGTACCTTACTCTTATGACATTCTAATCTGCACTGAAATAACTTCACCCGAAGAGGCCTATTTAAAAACCGCAATGGTAGGATTTTTTCGACGAAGTCCAAAACGATTTCGCAGTCACACTATGTCCTATTAGCCTGATAAAGCCTACTACTAGTATTGCGGCGTAATAATTTAGGAGATCAGACCTCTTAGTCATCGGTTTTGCTATCTGCAAATCTGGACAGTCTGCAGATGAGTATGAATTTCTGCAGTGTGCATGTATTTGAAGTGTACTTTGTCGTTCGATTGGGGGCGCTACCGGAACATAACGGTAGGTTCATGTTAGGGAGCCTACAGTAATTTCAGGGGTGGGCCAGGGGAATCGGGGGGAGGGTCACTTTTTATAAACATATTTAGGGGGAGCGTCACTTTGAAAAGAAGCTAATTTTACAGCCTAACCTTCAATAGTCAACGTGGTATTTCCTGAAGAGAAAATAACAGATGAAATACACCGATTTTTTTAAATGTAATAGACATTATCCACAAGCTTCACAGGCAAGGCATTCTATATTAAACACATGGAACAGTTAAACTGATGAAAGTTAGGAGACAAAAAACAAATAGGACAGGTGGCAAAGTGTACATCAATTATCAAACATCTATAAATGCACAGTTAGTTTTACACCCTGATTTTATATTGGAAAACATTGATCATAGTTCTTTCATAGGCAACAATGTGTGGTGAATCAACATTTTGGTATAGTTCAAAAATCAAATTTCATGCACATATATGGACTTGTAACCAACCTAGTCTACAAGGACACCAATATCAATAACCAAGCATCTATGAATACACAGATTTAAGCTAGTTTTGTATATGAAAAAATAATTCATAGCTTCCTCATAGACTACCCTGTATAGGGAATCGATATTTTCGGTGAAATTCCAAAATCAAATTTCTTGTGCAAACATTGACTTGTAACCACCCCTGTCTAATCAAGTACACTTATATGAATTATCAAACTTCTGCTAAATACACAGATATTGTTAGTTTTTTTGGAATAAATTGTTCATAGTTCTCTCATAGACTGCCATGTATAGTGAATCAACATTTTTGATGAAATCCAAAAAGCCAATTTCTTGTACACACAAGCACATTTCACTTTCCACTTCAATCAAAGTACATTTACATATATTATCAAACATTTATAAATGTGTAGATATAGGTTGTTTAGTGCGGGGGTAAACGTCAATATTTTGCGTGATAGATTCCCATGTATTATGATTTGACACTTTTGGGTGAAGCACAATATCAATCAATTCTTGCCTTCCTGCACAAGTAGTTGCGCAAGGGTGACCTTCCCGCAAATGCATGAAATCTAATGTCCCTTCGAAAATGTTTGTGTGATAAATTGCGAGCCTCCCTCCCAAAAAGCCATCCTTCCTGTAATTTCTGCCGCTAATTTACATAAGGATTAAACCAATTGTTATTTAAATAAGCTGATAATATTTCAGAGATTCCTGGGGAGAAAACTGCAGGGGTCGGGGGAGGGTTAGGTTATGGAATGTCGAACAGGGGGTCACACTTTAGAACGCGAGGATAGAGGATTGTCACAGTTTAGAGAACAGGTTTGTGCTGATTTCCCCCGGCCTATCATCTGTAATTACTGAAGTCTCTTAAATTAGGTCAAAGGTGCTGCGTTTTGAACTTTGAACAGGCTTTTTTAGACCAATAAGAATGTTTGTTCCTTTAAGGAAAAAAGAGGAGCCATTTATCCATAGTGCATCACAAACACCTTTCCGCTCCAAGAATACGCAATGGGTAACAAGCAAACCTTTCACATGACTACGACGAGTACAATCGTACAATCGAAAACATGGCCGGATTGGATGGGACTCATAGAAGGTAGTCGCCTGCTTTCTGAATTATCTATTCCTGGTACTCGTGGTTCCGTTGCTGCCCATGGACCGGTAGAACAATGTCAAAATTGGACTCTTGCCTCCCAACTTCAAGCGGGAATAAGGTTCCTTGATGTAGGTTGCAGGCATTTCAACGATAAGTTGTTGGTTCACGAGGGTAAGCGATACCAGTTCACAAAGTTTAAAAGAGTCCTTATTCGCTGTGTCGAATTCCTGAGCAACTACAAGACTGAAGTTATACTCCTATGTATCAGAAAAGCAGCCGAACCAGCGAACAACTCAATGAGTTTTATGGAAGAGCTGAATCGGGTGTTAAGTAAGGAAACGATAAAACAGTACATATATGATGCTGATGACACCCCTTCGTGTGCAATACCTCTCGACAAGGTACGAGGAAAAATCATAATACTCCATAACTTTGATGATTGCCATCAAGGTGTACCGTTGACTTCAATAAATGCAGCAGAAGTGAATTATACAGAAAGCATATCGGAGGAAGAAATCGGAAAGCACATTAACAGTATTGGAACCCATCTTCAGAAAGTGTCTGCTTCAGAAAAAGATCAAACCTATTTAGTGTATTGCGGAAAAATTCTACAGACAGACTTTGCTTCCCTGACATATCCTATCGCAAAGGCTGTCAACGAAGGACTTGTTTCTCTCCTGAATATCGAAAGAAACAACGCAGAGAACGCTGATGAACCATTTAGATACAGGTGCGGCATAATTGCAATAGACTTTCCTACGTCTGACCTTGTTAGCCTCATAATTGAATCAAATAATAGAAAGTGTATTTCAGAAAAATTGTAAAACTTACATTACCAAGAAAACATGAACAATTTATACACAAAGTCAGTCGTAAAAGTTCAAACTTCTAATGTTCGTTAATCTATCTTAGCAAAGAATTTGCAAAAAATGCAGTATAAAGTGCTGTTAGTTACGTTTGGTTGAGTTTTATAACAAATCGTTCAATTGATGCGGCTAGCAACTCATCAGTTAACATTATATTCAATAGCACCTGTTGCATCGTGTTTCCGTCAGCATAAAAAGAAATGCATTTCGGGCGACAATACAAACTCACATTACCAGTGTTTTCAGAAATTTTCGACAGATTAAAGATTTTGAACACCATAGCGAGCAAGAAATTAACGAGCGATCTTTTGTTTAATCTGCTTTTAAGATTTTAAAAACTCATCAAAACTTACCAAATTATAATCCATCATCATTTCAGATTTTAGATGCTCATAAAATAGAACATTTAGTTGTCAGCATTCTTTCATTGTATGCGTTATCTAAACTTTTTGTGAGGAGACTTTAAGTGTCGTCAAAAATATGTCAATCTATTAACGTGTATTTATACTTGATGACAGGACACTTTTTGTTCTTGTTGTGAATGTCCACTCACCTTTTTCACTAGATAGATGACTAAACTGTCTCATACTCAAATTTTAATATAGCTTTTAAGTATATAACTGCCAAACTCTGCACAATAAACGTTTTGACATGAAAAGTGAGTGATATATGTTGTTTGATTTATTGAAACATGTTGAAATACTGGCCACCACTCAACTCTGCTTTCTGCTAGACAAGACTAAACATTCAGTGAAAGATTTTAGGGTCTATACAAAATTAAAGTTCAGTGTACAAATGTTACCGTGTATGGCTGAACACACATTTTCAAGGTTTTGACCTCATGCAAGCTTTCATGATGAAATTATTAATTCGCTGTGACTTTCGTTTGGATAAGGAAAGCAGCTTTCTCTTACATTAGTGCAATATTTATTTGTCATAGGAAAGAAAGCCAGAATAGGTAAATCAATTTTTTCTGAACAAAATCATCTGTTTGCATTCAACAAAGGGATAATTTTATTCATTTTGCAGTTATTCTATGTCGTTGTCTTATACAAAGTGAGTGTATGCAAGTATCCCATGTTTGCTTGATGTTGCAAAGAGTACTAGTTGGCTTACCCGTTATTGACACAAAACGAAGCTGAACTACACTAAGCCACTCTAAAGTTCTTTCTCAGTTTTTCCCACCTAGTTTCTAGGAACTCATATTACCCCAATGACAGGACGGCTCCTAGTACATTTTAATTAAAGTCGTCGAGCTAAATCTTTTAGTAAGTGGTACCAAGGGAAACAATAGAAATTTACAGTTTGCCATGTCTTAAATTAAGTAATAAAGATCTATAGTAGTACTTACAAGCGACAACTTTTGTGTCAGCTTAAGTTATATTACTGAAAGCGTGCATTTACGATCCATAACCGATACCCCCACCAAGAGACAGTAGAGGAAGAATTTTGACACTAGGTCTGATTAGGTTTTGGAGGATTTGGGTTGCATAATTTTTGAAGAAATGTTTTAACTATTCAACTCATTTTTCCTCATTCACATAGAACGGGAAGATGCGTTTAATTCGGAGGAGTGGGGCAGAGAGGATATGGACAAATAGTAATGTGAAACTAGTCACTAGGTGTTGGTTGTCGTACGTTGTGAGTCCGAATACCATCGACAATTTAGTGTGACTGGGTTTTTTACTTATGTGTTCATTCACATAAGATATTATCGTACCAATGTCCGTGATTCTCTGCGCATGCCCGTCTCTGTGTCTGCCCATGAACAATATGACAGATTTAAGTGGACATTGTGACAGATCTTACGATCAGGAACATTGTTAGCTCACGTGTTCACACACATGAGTTAATGCCATGGCAATGTCTGTCCGTTTGCGTGTGTGTGTTAGTGTGCGTGTCAGTCAGTCTGTCTGTCTGTCTGTCTGTCTGTCTGTCTGTCTGTCTGTCTACACGATGACTAAAAACACCTGAACGTATTCAAGTCAGATTTGGTAGACGTGTACCATATGCTTATGGCATAACTGATTAGATTAGATTTTGGTTAGTGTGGCTTGCATATTAATGAAGTTATGAAATATTTTTATTAACATATCTTGGTTTCCCATGGAGACAGTAATGACAGGAGCGACATACATTAAGAAATACTGCACAAAACTTCATGAAACGTTTCACTGATGACAATATAAGAACATTGTGATGATACTGTGGGTGTCATGTCAATTATCTGCTCCTTTGCCGATTTAATGACATTTTGTAATTAGTCATATACTTCCGAAATTCCTTCAACGAATTTGATGATACCAGCAACAAATACTGATCTGATATATATCTAATTGTACTAGGAAGCATTTGGCAATGCCAATTTAATAAAAGCTCATTGGCATATTCAAAGACGTTTTGTAATTGGTCATAAGTAGTATGTATTATTCGGCATTTGGGAAAGTACTCACAAAAAACCACCTTCTTCTCAAAAATTACCCTCTGTAGGTCAGTTTTGCACACCTATTTCCTATGTGGTATAGTAGGTCAACGGTCAGAGGCAAAAGGTCAGAGGTCAAAGATTAAATTCAGTAACCTTAAAACGACCAGCATTTGAGGATAACCTATCATAGAATATATTTAGGCGCCCAAGCCTATGGGCTTGGCCCCTATTGTTTTTGTAGGCGATCAATATTTTTTTTCTTCCTTTTCATCTTCTTCTAGGATTTTTGGCTCCCCTGGAACTCAAAAATCGCTTGACGTATATTTCTCAAACTTGCAAAGCTAATAGGTACATATAAGCACTCGTGCACCTAATCCTACAAATTTCGATTGGTCATGTGACCTGGCGGTAATAATAGATTTTCCCAAAACCTTTAAATGGCTTTTTCTGATGACCAAGGGGTCTTGTCAATTTGATATTTGGCGGGTAGCAAGCATGATGTTAGGCCTCTAATATTGGCAAGTAAAATCGCGTGCGGTCACATGACCTAGGCCGCCATATTGAATTTTAGAAGAGTATCATTTAATCCTTAAAATCTTCTTCTCCAGAACCAACACACCGATTGAACTGAAATTTTACTCACATTACTCTTAGTGTGAGCACTTTCAAGTTTATGAAAGGTATATGGATCGATCAAATGGCCACTTTATTTGATTTTGTGAAAATCCCAATGTTATCTTTAAATTACTTCTTTTCCGGAACCAATACACCATTTACTGTGAAATTTCACTCGTGTCATCCTTAGTTTGAGTACTTTTAATGTTTGCAAAAATCATTGTGATCTTTCACGTGGTTTGGCGGCCGTATTGGATTTTGCAAAAAACCTACGATTACCTGCTAATAATATACAAAACAATTCTTCTCAAGAACCATTGCACCATTTGAACTGAAATTTTGCTGATATTATTATCGGTGTAAGTACTTTCATAGACCCACGAGAAAAAACAGGACAGGCAACTGCGGTAAAGATCAAAGGGACTTTGGATTAGCAGAGTACGATCCTACTTGGAATAATTAAGATGTGTTAATGGGTCAGGGATGGAATGGTGCTTGACGCGATCGACTGCATGACATCAGGTCATAGACACTGCACACGGGTATATGGTAATAATTTTTTCGGATTACAAGTTATTTCGGATTACCCGCAAGTCAATTTTTAGAAAGAAAAGTGCTACAAATATTTTGAGAAGAATTCGTAAAGTGGTTTTAATGTACTTTTACATATGACTAGCGAGATTCAATGCAAATAGAAGCTTACAGGGAGTCAGTATGTTGCTATAAAGTGACGAAGTTTCGAATACAAATCCGAAACCCTTATCACTGCAGTTCCAGACTTAAGAGCAGTTGACATCACAGAGTTGTTTTCATTCCGCAATCATCAGAGTATCTCCAAATTTCCCCTCGTTTTTGCAGTTTTTAACCGTCAGAGTATTTTCTGTGCGAGGAATGCTCCATGATTCGGTAAAGTATGTATGTTAACTGCTGAAATGTTGTTGTTTGAAATCTGTTAACAGCCAAATTTGCTAGGACAGTGTTTAGCTTTGTGTACTTGAGCTCCGATGGAGTAGTAATTTTTTGTATTCCCTGATTTTTGTCAAATTTTGCGTGACAGATGAAATAAAGGTCAAGTCTTCGTTTCTCAGGACTGGGGAAGGGTAGACTTGTCTAACTTGTAAAGGGTTTGTTGTTATCGGAGATTTTTTTTCTGGTGGGGGAATGTAAGAATGTAAACTTTAGATGTCAATACCTGGCAAGATTTTTCTGTAGTGACATGGCTAAATGTTCACTATTTTTATCATCTGGTGTTTTCCTGTTGGCTTCGGCTAGAATCCAAAAGTGACCTTCATCGCAGAACATTCACCATAAAAATTCTCTGTGACATTACTCGGAAGTGCCATGCAAGAGCAAAGTGTACATATGCACGTCAGTTTGATCGTTAATGAGATTAAATGTACGTACAAAGTATTGTTGTAGGGGACCGCTTGGCAAATTAACTTAATATATTCCAAGCTAGATCGCACAAAGAAACAACAGCAGTTGCCTGTCCCGTTTTTCTCGAGCGTTTATGCTACTTTCAAGTTTGCAAAAGGCATATGGACCAGTCTCGTAGTTTGACCGCCATATTGGATTTTAAAAAATACCAATTTCATATTTCAAAATCTTCTTCTCCAGAACCAATGCACCACTTGAACTGAAATTGACTCATATCATCCTTAGTGTGAGCATTTTCAAGTTTGGGAACACATTTTAATCGGTCACTTGGATTAGTGACCATATTGGATTTTGTGAAAACCTTTGAATAATATCCGAAGACCTTCTTCTCCAGAACCACCCACCATTTGAAATCAAATTGTGGGCACACAGTCCATGTAGCCGACAATGAGATGCAAATGATATTCGGTTAAGGTCTCCTCAACTAACTTTCAGCTGGTTCTTCACTTTCTACTATTTTTATAGTATTTTTTACAAAGGCACAGACTTATTCTACCTGCAACTTAAAACTGATAGTGATTTTGTAGCTCATTCTTTACTATTTTTCATAGTTTTTGGTAGCCGGTAACAGACACTTCGTGTTCGTGTCGGCTACATGGACGATCTGCCAAATTGTGTTCATATAATCAGTAGTGTGCATATAATCAAGTTTGCGTAAGGCATACGGCCGGTCACATGGTTTGGTGGCCATATTGAATTTCTTAAAAAACATATAATAACAACGAGATGATTTTAAGATTCTTCTGTACAAGGACCAAAAGACCATTCAAGCTCAAAATTTGCACAATCATCAGTGCAAGTACTAATAAGGATGGCAACCGCTTGGTGTGTAGCATGCATGATCTTAGGTCTTTGATATTTGCAAATAAAATCATGTGCGATCGCGTGACCCGATGGCCACCATATTTGATTTTTGAGAAATAACAATTTAATGTTTAAAAATCTTCCTCTCCAGAACCAACGCACCGATTGGACTAAAATTTTACTTGTATCATTCTTTGTGTAAGCACTTTCAAGTTTGCGAAAGGCATACGGATACGTGATTTTCACGTGATTTTCACGATATATTGGATGTTTGAGAAATGTCAATTTAATCTTTGACAATGCTTTTGTACGCCAGGGCAGAACTACCAGGGTCGACGCTCAGCTGTTACGTCTGTGAATGTCAAGGATCATAACTGAGACTATTTGAAAGGCAGGTTAAAGCCCAGGTTTTTGATGCATCAATTTTTATGTAGGTTTTTGAATACAGCCTTATTTTTTCTTTCAAACTGAAAAGGCAGGCAGGGCAGACTGCACTGCAATGGCTGCTGTTAACTTGAGCCAGCAGTCATGCAAACCCTAATCCCGGCCCCTTCTGTCCAAAAGTGGAAGCCCGGATCTCCATACAGCTACAGCCTCTCAGGATGGACAATGGTGTATACATTATACACAATGTATGCTGAGGGATGCCAATCTGTTTGTATAGACACACATTGATAATTGATAAACAGTGGAATGCAGTTTAACGTACACGTCTTTCTCTGTCAAAGAACAATTTAACCCCCCCCCCAATGCATTCCTTTGAACGTTTACATCACATAAACCTTTAAATCGAATTGAAAACACTGAGAAATACATTTTAGCACAGTTCCTCTGTGGATAGAGGGACTGTGATTTGAGTGTTTGGATAGAACACACAAAGGAGTCTGTAGTTCACAATGTGTGTTTGCACAGCTCATTAGGCCTTATAGTCAGAACACTCTGTAAACATTGTTAATACCAGGCCCTGTGCGTTAATTGTTGACAGGTTAGTTGCAACACATTCACTGAGGTTGCGTAGATGCGGTATTCTCTTGCTGTCGCCTCACGAGAGGCGACAGCAAGAGAATGCCGCGTATGTGCAAGTAGACGTCGCCGTAATCTACATATGATTTTAATCAGATTGCATTGACCGGGAACATGGCTAACAGCGTGGGTTTCTGTGCATGCCCAGGTTCTAATGGTAAAGCTTGCGTTCACGTACTGGAGCATGCGTGGTAGCATGACTTTGCGTTTTTTGAGTTCACGTATATATTGATGGAGCCATAGACCTTAAAAACGGATCCGTTTTTAAGGTCTATGATGGAGCTACCAAAGACCTCTTTTGGTAGCTCCATGATTGATTCCCACCGTTGGACTTGTACCAGGGACATTAGTTGTCGTCTACCTTTTCCAGTTCTGCATAAAGGCATCAATGTGAACTCTCAAGATATATATCACTCGTTGAAATATTATAGTATAATTTCAAGGTAGCCGTTACAAGACCATCAGAGTCCCATTGTGAATGTAGTGTACTTACCTGTTGACAAAACAATTTTGTTTCATAATGATGCAATGGCTTTCAATACTTTGCATCAGATTTATAGTCTGTATGACTGACAAGTGACAACACAATCTGGGAAATTTCACTGCGGGATGAAACTATGCCTGAGTGTTTCGTATCCTGCTAAGCATATATTCTACCTGAGAGCGCTTTCGGCCGGTTGCTAATGACAACAGCGTACATTGTATCAATTTATTTTCAATAGAGTATCGATCGAAATCTGCTGGCGTACCAGCTCATGTATTCAGGTCACATCATGAATATGTCCAGATTACCCATATATATTGACTTGTGTAGCATAACATCAACTTATCCTTTGGTTTCTTATACTTATAATGAATCGTCGACATTTTTTACAGTTTTGACGGTACGTTTATGTTTCAGCACATTTTGGCGCACTTTGGTCAGGTTTGGCACCATTGTGAGCTTGGAACGACTTGCGAGTGAGCATGACAACAATGCATCAATTTCCAATAAAAGAATATCGATCGATAACGTTCACTGCATGATTACAGTGGAGAGTCTGCTCCCATTTGCCTCCGTGCTGTGTTATTTTTTCAACTTTACTGGAATTTTCATTGTTGATATTCACCCAAATTTGGTATAAATTACAACAACATGACACGCATTTGGTCTATATACAATTTACGAGACGCATACTGATTAAAATGCGTCAATTTAAGACCCTTGTCCTGCATATGTACACGTTGTCAGATCGCAAAATTATTGACGGCAGCAGTATATTTCAGTAATCGGAATAAATAAAATGCAAATAAAACAATTTTCGTGAAGACATTAAAAAATCTAAAACGACAGGAATTTTGTATATTAATCAAAGGATCATCATGCCAATTTTCATCATTATTCGTTCAAAATTGAGGAATTTGCACCGGCGAGAAGTGTACAATCTGTTTGGTGTATTAGACGCCATTGTTTTCTACGGGAAATCAAGCTTATTCGCCGCGTCGTAAAAATGAAAAATACATCTAAAAAAACCGGTTGGTTTAACTTTATTTCTCTGTAATTTCTTACGATATTTAAAATAACGCATCTCATGAAGGTTAACTACAACTCTATCGTTTTTTTTTTTTTTGAGTTTCCCTCTTATTTTTACGAAATGACGAGTTAACGATCGTTTGGCTGTTGACTGTGTTTTCACCTATTTTTGCATATGAATAATTATCGCGTAGGTATTTTCTGAATTCCTTCATAAAATTATTGGCAAAATATCATAATGAAAAGGTCAACAAATGAGGAAATTGAATCTGCAACTCTTCCATCAATATTAAGTTGTGCAGCGAGGAAATTCGGCGAAATTTGAAACATGGCGTCAAAGGCGGATTTGATTCTCTGTACGCGTACTTGATGTATGGTGGCGGAAAAGTGACACGTTAATATAAAAGAAAATGGAGGCCTTTGGGCCCGCAGTGTTTATTGCAATGGCATTTCCCGTTTGTCTATGAAACACACGTTCCAAATCATTTAAAGGGCCATTATTTGTAACTTTTGACCATTTTTTACCTCGGAAAATTCCATGTTTGAGGCTCATATTTGTTGCAAAATGTTGTTCTACGAAGAAACAAACATGATTAGTAATGTTATAGCCACATAAAACTGCTAATTTTTGTTCAAACGTGTTGCCCTACCGAGCTCGTTTGTTGACGTCTGGCGTGCTCAGCGTGCTGGTGGGGAGAATGCAGATATGGTGACGCCGCGATCACGCCAGATGTACAAGTTCACGTTTATTGCCGGATCAAAACAACATTGCGTCGTGGATTGCCAGACATCTGGCTACGCAACGTGCTCGGACAATGGACTACGACGTAAGTACCGGGCATAAGTAATGAATATTTATTTTGAAATTGCTGTAAATGGCTCGCGCATGGTGCAGAAGAATGCCTTAGTTGCAATTCGCGTGTCAACAGAGTTTGTATTTCTGTCCGGACAAAAATTGAAATTTTCGTTGTAAAATCACATGTTATTTAGTTGTAGGGCACGTAATGTTTCCGAATAATATGCGATTCTCTGTTATTTGACAGGCTATTCAACATGAGCCAGTGATCATTTCAATCAAAACTAACGGAAAAATCGCCAGAAGATACAGCTAATGGAACTTTGAGTGGGAAATGAGAAAATGATCTTTGACAGGTAATTTTCACTTTAACAACTAGTCCAAGGATTTGTCGACACATAGGACACATGGTAAATTTCCAGAATGAGTTATGATGGTATACATAAATTTTAATTAAAATGCTAGTTTGCCTCTCTCTGTCAAGAATACCTTTCAAAATCATTTTAAATGAGAATTGAAATAAGTGAGTTTTTAAAGCTTTTAAATTTATGAAAAAGGAACAATCACAGGGCTTGGCAGTGTTTTGCAATTTTTAAGGGAGATGAAGAGTACTGCTGAGTATTATTCAAGATCATACCATTGGAAAATCAAACCGATTAAAGATCCTTCTCTAGATGGAGCGCTGACCTGCGTTGCATGTGAGAAGGGTGCCACACACAGAATTGTTGGGGATAACACCACTTTTTATTGTGAAGGGTGCCGTCCGTCGAGAACTGTTCCTATTTTCTTTCACAACCTCAAGGGATATGACGGTTCTTTTATTATAAAGAAATACATGAACTAGATGAGGGTATCGACGGCTCCCCAGAGCCCAAAATCATAGCTAAAACTGCCAATGGAATTATGGGTCTTATGAAATCATTTATTTAAGTGGCTCCATTGTTGTGGGGTGAGCTGATAAGAATAATAAGAAGAGGCAGACAGTGAAACATTTCTTTTCGATAAAGTTTATATACAGTGCCCAACTAATGTCTGGGTCTCTCGCGAAGTTAGCAGTGACAGAGCCAGAGGATGGATGGATGATACCACTTTTCTACCCGGAGATTCAGCGGGCAAAGGGTTTCTTCCTGTATGAATATTTAGACTCTCCCGAGCGATCGGAAGACGATTGCCTTCCACAGAGAGAGAAATTTTATAGTGAACTGACAGAAGAAAGGGTTTCGGAGAATGAATATGAACATGCACTGAAGGTGTGGGATGAAGTGAAATGTAAGACCCTGAAGGATTATATGGAATTCTATTGTTAAACCGATGTTCTCCTTCGTGCGAATATATTCGAAAATTTCTGTGACACATGTTTATGAGCATATCAGCTAGACCCAGCACACTATATGTCGACGCCCGGTCTGATACGGGATGCTGTGCTACTTTTCATGGGCAATAAGTTTAAACTCATTCAGGACGAGGAGTAGATGACTTTTGTTAAGAGTGCAATTCAAGGTGGAATTAGTCAGTGTAATATTCATTACTTTCATACAAAACATCCGAAAGTGGCTGTCGCAGACGCTACTACAGGCAGAGCTTACGACCCAAATACACCACCCTTAACTGATGTATTTTTTTTTCTAATATCAAGTGGACACCATCTTTTGTATTCATTACCCTTAATCCATTGCCATGAAATTCAATATCTATAAAGCTACATAGATCGATAAATAGACAGAATTTATTCTTCAAATAACTGATTTCATCTATATCAATTCCGCACCAATCCTTATCCTTCTGCAAAATATGACGCGTTTCGTACCAAAAATGTCTCGGTATCATCTTCTGTGTGCATATTTTATTCGCGATACCCTCAATTGTGACAGAAACAAATCCAACGAATGGATTTATGAAAAGTTCGCTTTTTAGTTCTAACTGATTCTGATCTTTAGTGAAGAGCAGTAATGTCCCTCTCATACTACGACGTGATACATAAAAAATTTTCATTTATAATTGTGTCCGATTCATTGAATGGGATTGTTCTAAAGTGCTGCACATGTTCGCATAGAAAACTCTTACCATGGTTGTAATACCCGGCTATATCTCTCGCGAGGACGTCATCCTTAAGTGTTTCATACTCCATCTGAATGTTTGTTAATTTATAACCGGCTGTGTCGCCATTTTCACTGACAATTAATTGGGAGACAGGTGCAAGCGTAATTTCCCATTCAATCTGACTACCTTATGCCAACGGCTAGGTAAGCCCATGGCCTGTGATGAAGGAATGAGTCAGTCCAATGGCATATTTCGTATCATCTACCAAATAAAGTAAATTATATTCCACTTGGGTATTAACATCATATTTTCGTTCCGAATTCCGTAAATAGTCATGTTTGTTCTCTCCTTTTTATGTTTATATAGATCACGATAACATCCAATAAAGTTATAGTTACTCAAATCGAGAAGTATCTGCCCCTCAATTTTAAAACCATGTGCTTGATTATATCTTTGCAACATTTTGAGCAACTGAATTATTTTCGTGACCCGACATTATGAGGTCAAAAACCAGATCAAAGGTATCTGGAACTAAAATTACTCCACTTTCCAACTTTTGACACTGTATGTAAAGCATTTCGCCTGGCTGTGCCTGACTTGGATTATGAGTTACCACATGACGGGTCCTTTCTGCCTTTGTTCCCTGCGGTTTTCGGCTGCTGAAAGTCGGTAACAATGATCGATTGTGCTGCATTTTGTTTCCTAATATTGTACATGGTATACTCAGAATAAAAATCACCTCTTCACATAAACATTTCCATCTGACTGAAATATAAACCGATTACTTGTGTTGTGCATAAGACGAAGGACCCAATATTCTTGGAGTTGATTGGCCCTGTATCATCTTCATCATCTTGAAAGACAGCTATAAAGAAGTTAGTCTTTAGACAGTCCTTCACGAAAGCTAAAATGTTATGATGTAGGTTATCAGCTTTGAGCCTCATACCTGGATTTGCTGGAAGGACATGATGATTCACTCGCCGGAATAACACCATTTCAATTCGATAGAGAAACAAAAGAGGTTTTTATTTTTAGAAAGAAACTTAGCAATATTCTTTTCACCAAACATATAGAAGGGGTTGTGTAGCGCCGTACATCAATGCATAATTTTGTTTACTATGACTAATGTTAAACCTGTCAAAAATATCCATAGCTGTTCTCCAACGAACCCGACCACTGATCCTGCTGTTTTAATAGAAAACTGACAAGGGAGCCGATTAAACCAGTTATTGCAGCAGCACTTTTTGCAGCTAGGGTTTTTATCCATTCACCAAACTGCCTGATAATTTCCTTTGCTTTTGTGTACACATTGGAAGGGCTGTCGTGTGAGCTATTATTTCTGAGCCGCCAGCTGAGAGAGAGAAAACTGCCCTTTAGTCACAGCCAGGGCAATTGTTGATATTGTCATTCCAACGGCAGTAAGTAGTGCAGCGATTGTTATACCATGCCGTTTCAATAACTGTGTCAGCTTCAGCTTCAGTGACAATTCTTGATCGGAAATTACATCACGAAGAGATCTAGTCTGCCCCAGTCTTTCACCTGCCCCACTGATTAGGTCATGTTGCACTTCAATCCGATTATTATCTTTAGCTAGTCTTTTTCTGAGTTCAGGCGTAAGAAATTCCTCTGACAGAATTTAATATTTTTCATTGTAGAGCTCGTAAAGACGCATATTTGCCATCTCTAAATCATCAACAAAAGCTCTATAGTCGGGGCTAGTAGATTGTTCCATTCATCGGTCCTATTTTCGATAGCTTGTATTTTATGTGCGTTACCACTAGCGTCATGTCATAAGAGTGTTAGTTCATCTCTGGGTCGTCCCATGTCACTAGGTGTTAGCTCCTCGATAGTCACTGTTAATCGTAACTCATCTTCAGAATGCAATATAGAACTCACATTGACAGGCTCTGCGCCCCCATCGAATAATTTTCTTATACATTCAGAAGCTCCTTGACCTTTTATTGAGGAGCGCTCTAAAAATCCACTTCCTTTCATTTTTTGACAGCCTGATGTCTTTATAATACAACTTTCCAACCTTAATCTTAGCATCCAAAAGCCAATTCCAATTCCAGCAGCTCCGGTACTGATAGCCGTAGCACCTATACCAGAAGCTGTTATTGATGTAATACAAGGAAAAACAGGAGTAGCAAAGAGACGGGAGAAGTATAAACACTACTATGTTCAATACAAACAATTGCTTACTCAAATACAAGAAAAGTCCACGACAGTCGCTGCCCCAGATATTATTTAGAACATATTTCATCAGGTGCAGCCAATGGAGCTATTCATCGAAAAAGCCATTCCGGAAGCAATTTTTGAGGGCAGGGGAAATTTTAATTTTGCTAGGGCAGGGGACATATTTGTAGGTGGCAGGGGAGCAGTTTTAGTTTTTTAAATCGGGCAGGGCAGATATTGGTTGATTGTCCTGGGGACAGGGCTTGGCGAAAAACGAGGAGAGGGGAAGTTACTTTAAAAACGGGGACAGGGGAATTTCAGCCATGGTGTTTTGGGGATGGGGACACAGGGCAAGTACTTATACCTATTAAAGGTTACCCAGACTACTTTGCCTATCGATTGACCTCACATCTCACTCTATGTACTGCGAGATGGAAACCAAATAGAAGGCCACTGCAGTATGTGTCTGCATGGGAATGTTAATTTTCAAGGGAAATTTTTTCTCAGGGCAGGGGGAAATCGACAGCTTTTTCATCACAGGGTAGGGTAGCTTCATGTCTGCAGGGGAAATGGAATGACAAAATTTTGAAGGGATTTTTTCCAGGGCAGGGGAAATAGGCAAGTTGTTTTTCGCCACATGGCAGGGGAGCTTCAAACATTCACGGTGGGGAGGGAAACAGGCAAAAATATGTGGGGAGCGGGTAAAAATGAAGTTTGAGTGTGGCAGGGTAAGTCGAAAAATTTTAAGTGGGAGGGCAAATTATGAACAGCTAATTAATTACCCTCTTAAAATTAATCGGTTCACATTACTTGTCATGTACAATATGTCTTATCATAGTAAGGACCCCTTTAAAGGTGCATTGTCCGTTGGCTGCACCTGTTTCATCAGGCACTAGAAATTCAAAAACAGGAAGGATTTAGTCCTCAAGAACGAAACATGAGACATTATGGACTAAATGGTTATGAAAGTTGATTCAATTTACGTCTATTATGCAAATGAGTAAGTTTATATGCAGGCCAAAGAATTTAAAAAGAAATATATTCTATGATAATTATCCTCAAGTGCCACAATGACACCTTTTTTAGCATTTATTAATTGATATATGTGATCTAACCTGTCTAAGCCGTCTTCTTCTTCTTCAAATTTTATAGGTTTATGAGTTGCAACAATAAGTCTCTCTATGGTAAAAGAAAGACTAATCATACTATTATCTTTCAATAAGCGCCATTTAAATGCCAACAATCCTATCTTACTACCTTTTTTAAGATTAAAAGACAAGATACAATAGCAGGATTTTCTCTAGCTGGCAATTGGGTTCCTTTTTTTAACCCCAAGTCGTTTTCTTGGTTACTGCGACCAACTCTTTTGGGTTGGAAGCGGTGGCCGACTGGTTTTGTGTGAGGCCTAGCAGCTAGGCGATGTTGTCGTGAGTGTGTGGGGGTTCTAAACCCGTTTGGGTTATAGTAAAAATTTATGTTTCAATACACGTAGCAAAACGTCATAAAATCTTTTAAACCAAAATTTATAATTTTTTGTTTGTTTGTCGCTCCCTTTCTTTTGATACACTTTAGAAGGGTTGTAAAATATTTCTTTTGAGAGGGAGGCCAGGCTTGCGGCGTAGCTTTCAGCGGTGCTTGCATCGAAGTTTTTACCTAAGCTTTGACACATGAGATCGGTAATTCTTTGAAGAGTTTCATTCCAAAAGACACACATTTCATCACATTTAGCGGGATCTTTGGAGCCATATTTAGAGTTGATGGAAAAATTATTTCTAGATTGTCGACATATAGAACAGGATCTTCATATTCTCCAAGTTTGAACTTCCGAAATTTGCCGCCTGCTTCACATAATTTAATTTCTTTGTTGCCACTTTCCAGTAGTTTTATCGCATCTGAAATAGAGAGGATTGTCATTGTTTTATCATAATATACCTATACTAAAATAATTTCAAAAGAAAATATTGAATGATATAGATATGATAAAACGCCAGTCATATTTATAAATGGACCAATTGGAAGTGGTAAGAGTTACGATGCAGAAAATTTGGCTGCACACGGACATCCCTGCGATGACTCTTCATTCTTTCATGTGCCAGAATTTGATGGGACTTTTTCTAGCACCATTGAAGACTTTTATGATGGAAAAATAGCGAGCGATGATTTTCAGAATAAAGTTATGAAGCATACTCTTAGTTTACAATGCGATGCATGAGCTGCTGTGAAGGCTGCGTAGACGCTGCTGGTGCGAGAGCTGGCACAAGAGCTGATGTGAGAGCTCACGTGAGAGCTGCAAACTATGTATTATTTGTGACTCAGGTACAATTCAACACCTGACTTTTTCTCGAATTAGGGGTGTTGCCATACGGTCGCCAGAAAAAATAATCATAGAATCAGCATTTGACAACAATTTAGAAGCATATCAGTTTCTTCGGCCAGGGGGGGGGGGGCGGTCGATTATTTTTTGCCGCCGTCAAAACGTGGCTGACCCCCCCATTCCAACTTTCGAAAACAGGGTGACCCCCTATTCCAACTTTTCAAAACAGGATGATCCCCTGCGTGCGACAAAGGTAAAATAAATGGTGGAATATAAATTCAGGGGTACCTAAGAAATTGTAGTTTTGACAGTGAAAGAGATGCCGTGACTATGCACGCAGTAGTTTTGACCAAGGGTCTAGGTAGTTGCTTCGGGAAAAGTGATGCCGTGCCGGATTATCTAGAAGCCGTTCTGAAACACCAAACGTTTTGACTAAAATTCCACCGTTCGTGGCGCTAACAACATGGCAGCTAACAAGTCAGATGCTGGCGACGGTAAGAATTTTATGCCATATCTTTACTATCTTGGTGTTGAAGATCGTTTAAAGTAGTTCATACAGTGTAGAAGATGTTAGAAAGTGTACTTCAACCAGAACTTCTTAAGGAGGCTGAAAAAGTTCTTGAAAGAACGGATAAGGGCAACATGAGAAGTCGTTTTGAAGATCTCACAAACTTACTGCCTGCCGCCTTATCAACATACAGCAATAAGTGAACAATACTTACGTCAATACATGATAAATCCCTGGCTAGGTGTATGCGATAATTATTAACCTCCCCCTTTAAAGAAATTAGGACCTACTTCATGGTACTTATTGAATAACTTTCATAATTATGTGATCGCCAAGTGTTGTCAGGTTGGCGGCACTTATTACTAATTAATTTCAGACATTCGGTTGGGGAAGGGAAAGGCTATTGCGTAAGCTATTTTATAAGCCAGCCGCCATGACATTTAATCTATATATACTGTACAAAAATCTAATGAATAGGGCTAAAGATAACAAACAAGATAACAAACCAATTTTGCTATATTTAGGAATGGGGTCCATATATGTGACAGCAGAGTCTTCTGCAACAGCAGCATCTATGACAGCAGTGTTGTGACAGAGACTGCGGTAGCGTCTGCGATAGCCGTGTGAGGTGGCTGTACCTGCCACTGCAATGCATTCTTAGGCTCATCACCCGTCCATCATTGATAACACATGGTTAGCGCTTTCTTTGATTTCTGTATTTATATCTCTGTTTACCCCAAAGACCATAGTTTCTGTTGCGTATTGCAATTTATTATTGTGAGCTGCAATCACTGGGCAATAAAGAATGACCATTGCAGATGGCAAGAGAAGTAAATTGGGCAAAATAGCCATATTGTTCTACACCCGCATTTGTTATTATGTCTTGGTATCGCCAATAACTGACTGCTTTGTCGGTATTATGAATTTCATCTTCGAGGAGAACGCTAAATTTTTTTCTTACTTGCTGTGCGCTGCCAGTATTGCCTATTGTAGTACTACGAATATTCTTTTGTGCATTAAGGATGCAACAGACATATGCTTCAAGGCTTTCATTGAGGCAGACGAGGTCGGCCTGTGTCAGGCCAGAGTCTCCCTTCTGACGGATTAAACTATTGTATTACTCCTGTGTTCCA
This sequence comes from Ptychodera flava, assembly GCA_001465055.1. Lineage (NCBI taxonomy): Eukaryota > Metazoa > Hemichordata > Enteropneusta > Ptychoderidae > Ptychodera > Ptychodera flava. Next base: position 156,205 of record LD348480.1, on the reverse strand, counting down.
TCATTTCGGAAGAAATAATGGTGGTCAATCTTTGTCTGGCAGAGTGTTTTCTTTTCATTCCAAAAATGGTATTTGTGTAATAAACATTATTGGAGGATAGGAAAAAGTCATGATTATTGTATACAGCAGTAGGCTGTTGAACGGAACCGGGATTAGTGTAATATATAACCATAGCCTAGACCTGAGTTTTGTGATGTCCCTTGCTGATATCAAAGTAGGACATCGTAGGTATATTCCCTAATTGACAACAATGAAGTTCATATTTCACCAGATTATATGGATTGTCGCCTTCATTGTCTGGGAGTGCAACCTCCATTTCATGAAGGATCCGTCATTATGTAAAGTATACATGAAAACTACAGAATGGTCGATGGAAATTTGCTGTCGATGAGATAGGCATATAATATACCACAGCCAGCGGTGCTGCACCATACAGTGAAATTAAGTTGCTGGTCCCAGTATACTTTCTTTGGCTGATCAATGAGTGACTATATTATCTTTGAATATATCCCGCGGGTGGAAAGTAAACTTATCTGTCGTCATTGCATATATTTCTAAGTTCCTGAGAAGGGGTTTTATATCAAGCTTAGGAGGAATAGCTGTATGTTGTACCGATGGATGCTCATCTTATTCAGCTGAAAGGCAATCAGGAATGCATCGCCACTCATGACTACCTATGTGTCTGTATATATACAGATAGATTTTACTGGATTTCTTCTTCTTCTCACCTTCCCATTGGCGACTGTGCTGATATATTTCGGGTATAGGTTTAAACGTATATTTTACTTTGTACTGAGAATAGGTAACAGAGAGAGAGAGAGAGAGAACAGATAATTGCGAACAATGGAAAATATTATGTCTGTGACAGCAGCTGCTACCGCAGGTTCTGCGAGAGGTATCTCGCCAGTGTCTGTGACAGGTACCAGATCCATAACAGAGACAAAGCGAGACAAATTACTCTATATCGTTGCAAGTGGTCAAAGCAAATTATTTTTTGGCAAGGGGCTTTCAATTTAACTTGTGCAAAAGTGGAATAATGAACAGATCAAAAAAGCTTTTAAACTCCATGAAGCTAAATACAGTTCCCTGATAAGAGATACTGTCACTCAAAGTTTCATAGACCTAGGAGCCCACCCAATCAGCCAGGTAGTTCAAATCGACAACCGGGAAAACAATGTCACTGATCTTATGAAGGATTTTATTTTAACAGTGAAATGAAGCATATAACAGGATGCATAGCCTACACATGTGGGCCCCTTTTTGATCTAGTTTCCACTGGTTTAGTAACAGGCAAACATGTATACTTAAAAAAAAATAATATAATCAATGGATTCAACTCAGCAAAGAGCTCCACAATCAGCCACCTCACAAACAGCCACATCATCAACAACTTCCCAAACCAAAACAGGTATGCCACAAACAGCTTCGCAAACAGCTTCAGCCACACCGGCAGAACCGACGAAGCACCCGAGGAGAGTGGCTGCTGAGAAGAAATTGGCAGAATGGAACTAACAAAACAAATTGAAGAAGTGGACAAAGGATAAAGATTGGGCGGACTGTATCACCCCATCTGCTTTTGCGACAGCTCACGATAGCTGGTATAATAATTGTTATCGTATTTCAGGTGTTATAGGGGTTTCATTGACTGCACTAGGACTATATTTTAGGGGTGTAGCGGCACTGCTTGGCATATTTGGGACCCGTCACCTACGTGTGACGCCTCTGCGACGCCCATCTTACAGGAGCACCCCTGTCCCTCTGCATTGCATGTGATATATTAGAAGTAATTTTTTATTTTTCTTACACTATAATATACACAACAAACTCCCAAATATGGATACTAAAATAGTTGTAAACACAATTATTGATGGTATTGTGGTCGCCGGACGTACAATGGGATTTCTTACTATGTCTAGCAAACTTTCTGAAGATGGAATTAGGTGATCAAAACCGACCAAATTAGGGGGTGTCACTTCTGCTACGGTTGTGACCAAAGATTTCCTTGAACAGAAAAATATTATCCTGCAGAACCTTGTACTTTCTAATGTATGGAGAGAGACAGTTAGCTATGGCTGCAGCAGTAGAACTGACAGTTCTCGGAGCTGTATTAAATGCAATGGCATTCATGGGAGGAGACATAATTGCACAAAAACTAAGTGTGAGCAGCATTGCACTGATTGACAAAAAATTAGACATGATAAGGCCCTTGAAAATTTTGAATATGACCGCGATGTCTGGTCAGAAAAAGATTACTTGAAGCTGATTTGGAAAGACAAAATCAAGCAAAAGATGTACATGACTAATTAAGAGATACACGAGCGATGAATTAAGAGATACACATGAGGAAATCCTGGAAACAGCGACTGCGACAGTGTCTGCTATCACGCAAGCCAACTCTGCTATAAAATTCTCAGATTATTATCAGCCCAGCCCCGAAGAGAAAATATATCAAATGATCTATATTGCTGGTGGATTATTCATAGGATGGTTTGCGATGATACGCTAGCTACAGCAGTTTGATACAAAAGCTAGTGGGCCAGATATTGAAATCGACTATATCTCCGTTTTGATCTGTTATCCAAATATGCATTGAACTCATGTTTGCTGAGCCCTTTCTCAATGGCATGGAAAAAGAGTTGTTTTTAATGTTGTAGATAACTTTTTCACTTATTTCTTTTGTATCTCGGACGAGAAGTATATGTAGACAGTCTGAGGTTTTCCCTTGTATGTATTCATCCAAGCTGCTTGTAACGTAATTTCCAGTCACGTTGATAGCATCTGAATGAACTATGTATTTAGTGACTGTTATGAAATCCACGCGCTTTGGATTCATGGTACTTTTTATCATGGGCTTGTCCTCTAGCCTATCTGAAAAACCAATGAGGTCAGCAAAGTTACCTGTGGCATTAAAAAAGACTTTAACATCTTTAGCCAGAGTTAGATAAAAACGGCTTGTCGGCAGACTTTTTTCAAATTGATTTTTGCTGTATCCCGATTGCCCTATTGAGGATATCAATATTGTAGTTACCTGGATGTAATGATTTAGTCTTCTTCGGTTGGCTGCCTTCTTGATATTTATTATTATTATTCGCCGATGTGATGTTATACCATGAGTTGAAAAGTGAGCACTGTAATAGTCGCACCCTCGTAAATCATATTATATCAATGCCAGGGTTAAAATTAACAGTAACGGATTTGCCCGGTTTGCTTTCCATCCAAATGATCATCTGTATGTTGTGTCTTATTACCAGCTATTATTGAATTTTTGCTGTATATACGAAAATTATGTCCAGCACTAGTAACTACGGTCTAGGTGTAAATTATAGACTCAATCTCGAGCTCGAAGATCTGCGTGATGTTAAAGTTAACAATAACACCAAGATCGCACGTAACCATAATAAGGATTACATCCTTCAATATGAAGATAGAGAAATACTTTGTCTTGGCTGCTGCTGCTGTTGAAAGAATATAAACACTCTCTAGAGTTTTCTAGTCTGGAAGAGTAGACAAAAGTATGATAGCTGCCACAAAGGCTGTAAAGGCTGTAAAGGCTCTTTGCTCTGTCAGGGGACGAAACGAGTCAGAAATTTACAGCCTACAATGTACCACGTAACATCTTAGATATATTGGAAAGTGTAATTGCAGGTGGGGTGATTGAACTGCCAGGGACTCCAAATGTGATTTATTTCGACAATAATGATAACAAATATAAGTTACTAGATTTTCGCCGTTGGCTTATGCCTGAGAACCCATACATCATATTACTCAGTTTAGCCATTCATCTCAAGACCAGACTTCTTACTACAATGATGAAATCAGATAATATACTGTGGAGATGGATACATTCTGGAGAGATTTATTGCTCATCGACTGTTAGTGGGGTCCCAGCAAGATAATTTTGGGACTCAACTTCGAACAAATTGGGTTTGATGAGTGG
>LD348480.1:135977-152263 GCA_001465055.1 Ptychodera flava | reverse complement strand
GGGGGGAGAGTCAGCTGTATTAACTTTACAGACATAGGTCTATGTGGGTATCCAAAGTAAGAACCTTGATATAGGATATGAAAATGTGTACGTTCAGAAGCTCACGTATGGATTAACCTGATGATCGTTTTTGAAGTGAGTTCAGAGGTCTGCTGGTATTTTAAACCCCTCTAACCGAAGTTCTTATTGGCTTGGATAGACCTAAAAGCACTACATATCGTACCTCCACCTGGTTATATACGTTCACATTGACGGCTACGGCAGTACGACGCACGTCGGTCTACTAAAGTTCGAACTGTAATAAATCGGGAACTTTTTCATGAGAAAAATCAGACCATTGCCTTCGAAAACAGTTTAATTTCACTTAAAAATCTTTCTCTTGTTCTTTGATGCACTTTAAAACCCACGATCGTACAGCGAAGCTTGACCTTGTGATCGCTTCTTCAGTTGTTTATCGGCCATTTTGAATTGAGCTTATGACGGCCGACAGGCGTAGTACACACGTTTTCATTGGCGAATATAAATGTCACCACCATTAGGCATATGGGGGGTCAGCAATTCAGAAAGCCAATAGAATCGCCCGTTGCAATGCCGATTTTTATTCAAGGAAGTAAAGCTAGACCATTATACACGGCTACTAAACAATTTGAATTTTACTGACGTACTAACCCGCCAAAGTGTGACACTTAAGTTTTGCCGTTAAAACTGTAAGAATCAAAGGAGAAAGATGCGAAATATCGCCGATTTTTGCCCTTTCCATCGAATTACAGGATAGGTGTGGTACGTACAGGACATGTTGCCACAACAAACCCAATATTTCAATTATCTGGCATTTATTTTGTGTGTTTTTCTTGACCTGAAAATACAAATGTTGGGATCCCAGTTACTCTCCTTGTCTGGTAATATAGAGGGAGTGACTTAAGTCTAATCCTCACCCTAACTTAAGGTTAACCCTAACCCTTCACCCTAACTTAAGGCTAACCCTAACCCTAACCCTAACCACCGGAAATACTTATAAACAAACAAACAAACAAACAAATAAGTAACTAAACTGCTCTTTATTGACAAATATAAACAAAACAGCTTTTCGCTGTTATTTATAAAAAATGACGAATAAACAAACACTTACACATTAACAAACACAGACATAAATAAACACTCCCTGTAGTATGATTACATAGCTTGTGATACTTGACTGAAGCATTTCAGAAAGTAAAACATATTTAAGCGATGACAGAGTCAAAATTTTTCATTTAAGTAGCCGGCGAAATCATGAGAGTAACTGGTTAATTCGCCGGCCGCCAGCTCTATGTGAAACCCCTGCTTATCGTAGTGTGAGGTTCATTTTCATAATCCGGAAGAGCAGTTTGTCGTCAGTGAGGCAAAAACATTGACAACGGGTGGCGTTGGGGAAGCCACAGTTACGTGTGGTTCGATACACGGTGGCCGCCGTAACCAAGCATGGCCACGGCGGTCATCATGTATCGAAACATACATAACTGTGGGCGCAGCAGAGCAATTAAACAGTTAACATTTTCAGAGACGTTTTTACCAGTAGTTTTCTCACCAGACATTCCGTGTATTCAATCCTTAAGAATATTTAGAAAGTCATTTTTCATGCTGTTTTCTCTGTGCTTGTGTGTCCTGCAAGCTATTGATAACAGTGAGCTGTTGCTGTCCCACGGTGAACAAGCATGACGATGCATGGTTTGCCCATGGGTACTGTCACAGGCGCTCCTTAGCTGGGTAGTCTGATAAATAGATCGATTTTCGGCTAGATCTATCGATTCCGTAGTCGATATGCCCGCCACTGCAACCTACATACTCACAGAAAATTTAGGTATTTAGGTTGCAGTGGCGGGCACATCGACTACGGGATCGATAGATCGAGCCAAAAATCGATCTATTTAGCAGACTACCCAGCTAAGGAGCGCCTGTGGGTGCTTTGCCGTAAAGCTACACATTTGTCATAACTGGGCGATACATTATCATAATCTTAGTCGAAAACATCAAACAAGGACTTAATATCATATTACATGTGCGAAACTTGATTGAAATTAATTTTACATTGTAACGACTACCGAGTATGGATATATCAACGTTCACAACCCGGAAGTAACTGCTGTGAATTTACTGGGCATAGCATTTACGATCGCTGATTGGTCATGATGACATGAATATTAATGTTTTATTCAAATTTGCCAGCTCCTTGTATGGCGTTATCGTAGACTGTGTGCCATGATGAACACTGAAATTTGATCGTTCGACAAATCACGTTTGCCGTATCGTACTCTTAATATTCCCGTAAAAATCTTTGAACTGTTATTTGTATCGATCATTTAGAATAATTTCAAGCTAAAAATGTAAAAAATTAAAAGCGTTCCATTTTCAAAGTTCTCTTCGTTTGACTATCTATGGCTCACGGTTCAGTTGCTACATATGTGTGAGCGATCGCAAGCAGAGTTCCAGCTCTCTGACGTTCCTCTGAAATCATCCTTGATAAACAAGTAAACTATTGTTTAGCCAATCAAAATAGAGGGTGTGACGGCGTTGACCAATGAAAAGTGCAAGTTGATTTGATGCCTCATTACAGTGATTTCAATGTTATATAACTCCGCAGGGTCGAGCTGAAGCTTTGATAGACAAGTAGTACGCACGACTAATCGTCGATTCTCTCGATGAATGATGCAAATAAAAGATAGAACATATATATCAATAACAGAACCCCATGGCCTGTGAGTGCAAGCGCGCTTTACTAGCGGTATTTGCACTCCTGCTGTGGTGTATTTGGTTATCCTTTCACTCGCTTCGCTCGTGAAAGGACTGCCGCCGAATACACGGCAGCACTCGTGCAATTACAGCTGGAACGGCCAGTAGGCCAAAAAAACAATATCATTGTTTCTGGTCATTGACATGTGGCAAAAATGATGCAACGACGCGATTTTTTTTTCATTTTTGAAAATTTTCGATGGAATTTGATACATTTTCCCTTTTTTCCTTAAGGGCAAATGAAAAGCAAGAAAAAAAAAAGAGTTGACGCGCACACTTTGAAATGATGCGCGCGATGACTAGAAACAAATCAATTTTTGTTTTGGGCCATAGATATCGTTTTATGAATAGTAAACAAAGTACATTTACATGAATTATCAAACATATAAACGTAGGGAATAATTTGTTTTTGTGGGGAAAATGTTAATATTTTGCAGTCCTGAGATCAGACATGACACCTCACACTCTGAAAATTCCACAAATACCTTAACGGCTGTATGTCCTCACCATATCACTGGATAGGGCTATAAGGAAGCTGCCTTTTCCATTTTTGGCGCGCACTTCGGGCGCAAGGTTTAGGGCATATTAAACAATTTATTTATTGATCCAAGCAGCCGACTTAAGGCAAAAGATTTAGCTTCCCATGATTTCTACTTATCCAACCCCTCTGATGTGCAAAACTGTCCTCTGTAATGACTAAAGGTTCACCTTAATCTATCTGAATTGATAACGTTCACCCATTGACAGTACATTAGGTCTAGGTCAGTGTCAAACATTCATGTCGCCGTATGTTCTTTTTTATTTGTTAAGGACTTTGACAGAATACAAACTATTTAGAACAGTGCATAGTGTCATCAATAATATTAACTGGAAGCCTTAGGTCAAACAACTTTTGAATAACAATTTGGGAGATGATAACCTATGCCTTATTCATAGTTTCCTCATAGTATAGTGAATCAACATTTGCAGTGAAATTCCAAAGTCAAATTTCTTGCAGACACATGCACTTGTAACTACCTTAGTCTAACCAAGTACATTAATATCAATAATCAAGCATATATAAATCCACAGATTTACCGAGTTTTGTATTGTAAAACAATATTTATAATTTCCCCATAGACTACAATGTAAAGTGGGATCAACATTTTCGGCGAAATTCAAAAATCAGATTTCTTGTACACATTTGCACATGTAGCAACCTTCTTCTAATCAAGTAAAATTATTTTAATTATCTGGGGTCCATATATGCACAACTATTGCAAGTTTTAAATTGGGAAAAATTATTTACAGTTTTTTTCTCAAACTTCCATGTATAGTGGGGATCAACATTTTCGGCGAAATTCCAAAATAAAATTTTTGTACACATGTGCACTTATAACAATTAGGGGCGACGTCAAAAGATCGATGTTTGAAAAAAAACTTAATTGCTTAAGTTTGGGGGTGGGGGGTTTTTGGCCAAATTAATTTCTGTGCAGTCAAAAACGATTTAACGTCTTTTTGGCAAATTTTACGATTTCAAGGCTGTTTTTTGTACGCTAAAACCGATCCAGTCACCCGTATTTTTGTTCCTTTATAATGGTTTTCAATTTTAATTTAATTCAATGGTACATTAGTATGTCATTTGAAAGAATTAGTACAGGGTATGAGTCCGCAATGTTTTCAATTTTAGGTCAGTTAAGTTAGAAGGGGGGGGGTGGGGGGGTCTGAGGCCAAACTTAAGCAATTAAGTTAGATTTATTATATTGAACTTTTGATGTTGCCCCTTAGTTATCAAATGTTTACAGATTAACAGATATTCAAGTCTATATTGCAAATCATATCATAGCAGTATATTGATAGCGCAAATACAGCGATCTGATCGGTCGAGACGTGAAAAGAACCGTGGTATGATCGCGATATACAACGGCTGACACACGCGTGAGCTCTCGGCTTGAGCAAAAAGCCTTTTTGACGTCCCATGCAAGAATTTCAATATACTGGTATGATATAATAGCAATAAATCACATCCAACGGTGGTATACCAAGATATTTTGACCAGTACACAACATATATGCACGAGTGATAGCGAGTGTGCTTTGTTGCTTAAATACGCGTCCATAGTTTTCTCATAGACGACAATGTATAGTGAATCAGCATTATCGATGAAATCCAAAAATCCAATTCTTTGTACACACTTTCGCTTTTTACCTGCAACTTCAAGCAAAGTACATTTACATGAATTATCACACACATATAAATGTAGAGCTATAGCTTGTTTCTATAGGAAAAATGTTAATAGTTTGCCCATTAGAGTCCCATGTATTATAATTTGAAATTTTTGAACGAAGCTATATCAGCCACATTTTGCCTTCCTTTGAGAGTGCGGACTTCAAAATTATAGCAAGTCAGAAGGGGGACTTAAACACATTGCGAGTTTGTAAGGGGGTATTTAAACAAATCTGAGAACTTTTTGAGAATCCCCCATCGAGGTGTTTGTGAATGCAGCCTAACATGCCTAGGCATTTCAAACTTGAAGTGTATGATAAAGCCTGCAGGCGAAATGGAACAGTACCGCTCAACGTTTGCAATATGTGCCCCTAAATTGAAGCCTAACCAACTGTTTGTGTGTACATGTAGCTATTGTGTATAAAGACAGACACGAGTAAAACTTCGTCCATGTCGGTCGACTTGAAAGGCTGTTCGAAAATGAAAGCTTAATGTACGGGTTTAATATTTACACATCGCAATCACATTCTCTTACAAAGTGATAGTCATAGTTCAGTTGCGAATTGAGCTTGGCCATATTTTTCCGGCGTGAAATGGAAGTCACTTACACCAACCCATAAATTGTACAAATCGGCGAAAGAACAAAACGGGCTTACAAAACCTCAAAAAAATATCTGGCGTTTGCTTATCAGTACTATCACACAGGCGGTGCATCGGATTTGATCTGAGGGCCTCTGCTGATTGTGATACTTTCGGATAAACTTTTTGCAAAATTGACCGTAACTGCTACCAATGACGATTTCCATTCAAATATATCCTTTATTATCTGTGCAAATCAGGCACCCTCCATTCAGGCTGATGAAATCTGTTGGAGGACGCACCTTTGCCATGGATTGCTGCATATCTCCGCGTTATTATTTGTTCGGGATTTTGTGATTATTCTTTGGTTAGGATATTCCTAATCCGAAAAGTAGAAGAAATGTTCAATATTGAAACTTTAGTAATCTTCTTGTAAAAGTCATGGCGATGTCCAATTTGCGTTACTATCGATCGGCGGTAAAAATACATATTTATGAACGGTTATACGGAGGAAATTTGTTCTTCAGAAAACTTTCGATAAAATACAAAGTTCAATACATTTTAAACCGACTTTATGAATTTCACGTAAGCGGACTTCACGAATTCGGACATTAATGTCTTAATTTGAAACTGTGACATGCAACACAAACGTTGATGGTGACTTAGCACTTAAGTGCCATCTAATCTACACATACGCTTATCAGTCGGAACAACCACAAAATCATCGATCTGATGTCAGCATAAACGAATGTCAGCATATAACAAGTTGGAAGTATAAGGGTAGACATTTCTCATATTATATATGTCACTTATTAAGATATATAAAATCTTGAACGCTGATTGTTTTTAGAGTTGTGTGTATGATTAAGTTTTACCTTACATTGTTGTTATTGGTTGAATCAAATATGCATTCATAATTAACTTAAGAAAGTATATATATTAGGTTTGGTATTACAGCCTATTATCGCCAGCGGGCTCTTCTGAAAGCGTCCTTATTGGTAATCTAAAGCCTCCTTCTATGGTTGATCGATGGTATCCTGCTCGTAAGTAGTAAAAACACACATGCGTAGTCGCTCCCCACGGGCAGTGACCTCATGTTGTCTTCGAAACTTCACCTCTCGCTATGCCACTATCTCCGCGGCGGTGTTTATTTGCCGATATATGTCGACAGATTGCTTAATCTTTGCTGTGGTGTCCAGCCATTAGTCTGTGGATATCTAGTAAATATCAACAACAGGAGAGCTGATCCAAATCGACAATCAATAGTCGTTAGGCACACTTGTCCTACGATTCGATCTCACCTCTTCATCTTATACATCTACACGTGCCCGCTATGCACAGGATTGACAAAGGACCTTTATTTATAGTAACTGTAAGTAACCAAACCTCATTGAATAACTTTAACTAAAGTGTCAAATTCTTTTTAACCGAAAATAGCTACTGTGAATTTAGGTTGCGTTGTCTGTTTAATACATCGTCTCTACCAGTTTCTCACTTGAAGCTCATATTTTCTCTCTACTGTGCTTGAACTCAATACTTATCTGACCTTGAAATATGCATGGAACTGACCTATTTGAAACACCTGCTATCTATTGGTAAATACGTGGCAGGCTTAAGTACTTGATTTGCCTCAGCAATAAACTTCATCAGTATCATTAATCAAAGCAACGCCTTCATATATTTATGCGAATAGTCTCTCCAGGACTAAGGATGACAGCACCATTTAGGGGCGACGTCAAAAGATCGATGTTTGAAAAAAAACTTAATTGCTTAAGTTTGGGGGTGGGGGGTTTTTGGCCAAATTAATTTCTGTGCAGTCAAAAACGATTTAATGTCTTTATGGCAAATTTTACGATTTCAAGGCTGTTTTTTTGTAAGCTAAAACCGATCCAGTCACCTGTATTTTTGTTACTTTATAATGGTTTTCAATTCAATTTTTATTTAATTCAATGGTACATCGGTACGTCGTTTGAAAGAATTAGTACAGGGTATAAGTCCGCAATGTTTTTCAATTTTAGGTCAGTTAAGTTTGAAGGGGGGTGGGGGGGTCTGAGGCCAAACTTAAGCAATTAAGTTAGATTTATTATATTGAACTTTTGATGTTGCCCCTTACATGTGACTAGAAACATGCGATACTATGCATCATGTGCAGTAACGATTAAAAACACAAAAAGCCGACAATTTATCAATGTGCCTTCTGCACATTTCTGCAGGCAAGTACTTGCCACTCTTGTTTCATTAAAATCTATGAGGTGAAAACAGTTTGTTTGCTGCAGGACACTGTATGGTAAGCCATGACTGACTTCAGTGATCTAATATCATGTTGCCATGACTATTATCAAATAGTGATGGGCATTTAACATATTACTATGTTTTCCTATGAATTAACCATGTTGTTCTAGGCATTCAATATGTTGTCCTAGGCATTTGGCATGTTGAACAAGGCATTTAATATTTGTCCAAGGCATTTACAATATTGTCCTAGGCATTCGATGTGTTGTCCAAGGCATTTAATACGTTGTCCCAAGCATTCAACATATTGTCCTGGGCATTCAGTACGTTGTCCCATACATTCAGTATGTTGTCCTAGGCATTCAGCATGTTGCCATAAGCATTTACCATATTTTTCTAGGCTTTAAATATTTTGTCCTGGATATTCAATAAATTATCCAATGCATTTATTACGTTGTCCTAGGCATTTACCATAGTCTCTTGGGTATTCAATGTATTGTACTACGCATTGAATATTTTGTCCTACACAATAGGCATTTAATATGTTCTCTTGGGCATTTGATATGTTGTCCTGGGCATTTGATATGTTGTCCTTCGCATTTAATAACTTGTCCTGGGCATTCATCATGCAATAGATTGTCCTTGGCATTCAATATTATCATAGGCATTTGATATGTTGTCCTAGGCATTTTTATCTTGTCCTTGGCATTGAACATGTTGTCCTAGGCATTCAATATGTTGTCGTAGGCATCTAATGTGTGGTCTTAAGCATTTACCATATTGTCCTAGGCATTTAATGTGTTGTCCTAAGCATTAACCATATTGTCCTAGGCATTCAATATGTTGTCCTAGGCATTCAATATATTGTGCCAGGCATTTTATATGTTGGCCTTGGCATTTAATACGCTGCCACGGGCATTTAATATGTTGATCCAGGCATTCAATATGTTATCCTAGGCATTTCATATGTTGTCCAGGGCATTTGATATTTTGTCCTTGGCATTCAATATATTGTCCTAGGCATTTAATACGTTGTTCTAGGCACTGAATATGCTGTCCTTCGCATTCACCATGTTATTGTAGGCATTCAGTATGTTGTGCTAGGAATGTGATATGTTGTCCTAGGCATTTAATATGTTGTCCTAGGCATTATATATATTGTCATAGAAATTTAAAATGTTGTCCTAGGCATTTACCATATTTTCATATAGGCATTTAAAGTGTATATCTCACCTATTTTTTGTATGTTTGAAGATAATCGAAGAGCATTAAACAGTATTCATTATTTCGAAAACCCCATACGTCGGAGTGGAAACAATTATTCTATTGTAGTGTATTTCACTGTTAAAGGGGAAGTTCACCAAGGATGATTTTTACATATGTGCTAGCTTTGTGGTCACTTACCCCAGAAAAGCTATTTTTGCCATTTATAACTCGCAAGATTTTTTACAAAAACCGAAAGAAATAGTACATGAAGTTGCCTATGTAATTTGAATCATGGGAAAAAGCGCCAAACTTGGAGCTTGCATCATGTGATATGGAAGGGACCATTTTCCAATGGGTATGGCATTGTCCACTCACTCATGCTTAAACCAGGCTGTGCGTATTTACATAACTTTTGTTTATACGGAGTATCCTTGCATAAACGATGATTCACTTATAATAAACTGTCCATTGTCAGATTTTGTGTTGCTGTTTACTACTGTGTTACTGTGAGTGGACAATGTGGGGGCCATACCTGTCCGGAGACGGTCCCTTCCATATCACATTATGCAAGCTCCAAGCTTGGAGCTTTTTTCCCATGATTCAAATTACATGGGCAACTTCCTGTTCTATTTTTATCGTTTTTGTAAAAAATCTTGCGAGTTAAAAATGGTGAAAATAGTTTTTCCTGGGTAAATGACCACAGAGCTACCACATACGTAAAAATCATCCTCGGTGAACTTCCCTTTTAAAGTTGTGAAAAATTCACCCTGTCAGGAAACGTCCGAGTTCATATTCGCCGCGTATTGGTCACGTAGCATGATGTAAGAAGTGGCTAACATGTGACAGCAATCCTCTGTGAGCAATAGTCGACACACTGAATACTAACTTCGAGATGATGTCGAGTAGTTCGCTATGAGGAATAGATGCGCGGTTTTTGGCTGCAACAACACAAACCTGGATGGTTTTTTGGAGCTTTAGGTAATTTAAGATGGTGGGCCGGAGGAAGCCGGCGCACACCTGTACTGTAAAATGTGTGTGTTGCACACTTGGGGATAGGTTCGGTTAGAGAGAGACAGAATAGGCCGGAGACAGCTTTGTATTGTGTCTTAGTATGACCAAGTTCAAATCTTGACCTTTATTACTATCACAGGTCCATATATACAGTGTAGTATGAATAATCATTAGAATCAATGAATGACACGACTAACTAATGACACGCCCAATGCATAATCTACATAATTAGTAAAGGAGTTGGTGGGCGGAGCTACACCATACACGTGATTCCCAACATCCTCCCGCCAGCAAGATAAAGTATATCAAAAATCTTACACAACTGAATTCAAAATGCAAAAACAACACGAAATAAATCTCAAGAGTAAAGTGTCAATGATAAGCGTAAGACTGGGAAAGAATAATCTGAAAGATCAATGGCGGTTGGTGTCTAATCATGCTTGATAAGAAAATACGCCTGGTACGGATTAAATCACAATCTGCTTCTGTTTGTGGCGCGTGATACAAACTTCAAAGAAATCTCTATTGAAAATCCTTATATAAACTATACTTAATTAAATCCTTCTTACAGTAAAGGTTCGTTATAAGCTTTAAACAGAAAGAAACTACAAATAAGATGACGGAAATACTATGTGTAAACGTTACGTTAATCTCTAATTCAAAAAATAACTGTAAGTTACAATCTAACGGATGTTCATGCGAACGTCAAAATGAAAACCTAACTGAAATTAGTTCAAAGTTACAAATATCACAAACTAAAGTAAAACTCTAAAGCTATAAAGCAGTCACTGAGGATAGTGAATGTGTGTCTGAAACAAAACTTACTAATACAGAATTGATGACATTTCCTTTAGTCGTTGACGGGCTTTCATAGCCGCTTCACGAACTGGTCGTGAACTGTTCACGCTACTATTTGTAGTGTGTGCACCTTTATCAGTGTCGGCGCACGTTTCATTATTTTCAACTTCTGAATTAACTTCTAATGGATACAATTTAGTGGTAGGTCTACTAGTTTTGCCGGTACGCGTTCTGATGTAAGCGGAACGCACCAAACCATCATTTCCCGTGTTAAGTTTTTCAACAATGGCAAGAGACCACCTTATCCGTGGGACGGATTTGTCTTCCACTAGAACAACATCACCCACCCTTATCTGATTCTGAATGGCTCCCTTCCCTGAAATTCGATCTCTTTCACGTAATGTGTTGAGGTAATCTTGAGACCATCTTTTCCAGAAAGGAGTGTGAATTTTGCCTAAATACTCGGATCTCCTCTGGAGACGTTCTTGGTAACCAAATGTTGGGTCATTTTAGCTCATCTTCATCGATTGAGTAATATGGCAAAGTTGTGATAAGACGACCATGCAACAAGTGTGAAGGGGTCAAGGGTGAAAGATCGTGGGGATCGTTCTACGATTTGTGAACAATCTGAAGAGTGAGGAAAAGGACCGTAAACTTGATCCCTTGACCGCAATAACCCAGGTTCGAATCCTGGTCTCGGCACCAACATATGTGTGTTGCACACTTGGGGATAGGTTCGGTTAGAGAGAGACAGAATAGGCCGGAGACAGCTTTGTATTGTGTCTTAGTATGACCAAGTTCAAATCTTGACCTTTATTACTATCACAGGTCCATATATACAGTGTAGTATGAATAATCATTAGAATCAATGAATGACACGACTAACTAATGACACGCCCAATGCATAATCTACATAGTTAGTAAAGGAGTTGGTGGGCGGAGCTACACCATACACGTGATTCCCAACAAAATGTGACCCTCCCCTCTCTTGTCTAAAATGTGACCCCCTTGTCCGACATTCTATAACTTGATCCTCCCCAACCACTGCAGTATTCTCCCCACGAACTACTCAAAACACTATCAGCTAATTTACATAAAAATTGTTTTAATTGTTATGTAAGTAAGCGACAAAGTACAGAGGGGAGAGCTAGCGTTTTAGGAGGGACAGTCGCAATTAACACGCAAGCCTTCTTGAAGGAATATTTCACACATTTGAGGTCACGATATTTTATGCAACTATAAGAAGACAAGACGTGGCTGATATAGTGCTTCACCAAAAAATATTTAAATAATAACACATGAGAGCGAGGGCAATATCACGATTTATTGCCTGTCCAAGGGATGGTGGTCACGATCGAAATATTAGAGAGGTTCGGCTACACGTTTAACGCGAACGTGAACGCGTAACGTCACGAATTTCTGCGATGATGTCATCGACTTGTGCGTACGTTCTTCACGTACACGGAGCCGGCGTCGCGTATTTACGTGGAGACAGCTGTTTTCACGTAATTTGTAAACGTGTAAATTTATTCTCATCTTTAGGTATCAAAACATGATATAAACTGTGAATCATTCATGCAGTTGTTAGTTGGATATATGATAGTGACATCCTCAAAGATATTCATGTATTTTCGTTATTTTTATGTGCAATTTCTTCATCGATTTGCGGCATACGGGCAAACCATTGAGCTATCCCTGTGATGTGGAAACAGACCACGCGGGCCCAAGCCGGGCTGAATCATTTCTTGCGCGTGCCACAAGAATGGTTGGCGTAATGCGTAGCCAAACAGACTTTTGCACGTGAACGTGGACGCCAACGCCAACGTGGATTCTACGCGTTCACGTTCACGTAAAACGTGTAGCCGAACCTCTCTATTGATGATGCCCGAGCCGTAGGCGAGTGACTGAGGTGAATGACTGAGGTGTAATAACAATTCATAATATTTGAAGTCTATCAGGCAAGTTATTGACAATTCCCCCCACAAAACAAACTATATATGTACACTATATATGTTTGATAATATATTGACCACCAGCCCGAGGGCAGGCAAAAAATCGTGATATTGCCCTAGCTCTCATGTGTTATTAATTTTATTACATCGAACAGGCAAACATGCCAAGACACAAAAACACAAAGACTTCTTCGAGTACAGTTCGCCTTTCTGAGTCCGGACCTCAGCGTAAAATGTTGTCAGTGCAGAGTCTAGGGTTGCCGCTGAAAGTTTGCCGATCTCCTCGGTGGCATATCACTATCCAAATTTGTTGCTTGCATAGTCGCTGAACACAGAAATTGCATCCCTTGTTGCCATTTTCGTTCGTTTGCTGTTTACTTGCATCAAAATATCGTCTAACTGTGCTGGTGACAGCTCTGCATGACGTTTCGCAGCCATAAGTTGCCGACTGCAAAGTACAACAAGCGAACGACAATTTGTTTTGTGCAGAAAGGATGCGCAGTAAGTAAAATGACGTCATCCACGTATTATCAAATGCAGAGGGCATCATCAAGTTCGCAGAGGGCATCATCACATTCGCAGAGGGCATCATTACGTTTTGTAACACACCTCATCCGCAGTCTGTATTCTAATTCGCCAGTTGATAGTCACGTGGGATGCATTCTTTTTGTGCTGATCCACGTAAACGACGTCATCAGGCATCATTTGTTGGAACTGTTGCCCGCCAGGCATCAGTTCCGAAAAATGATGCCCGCTGACGTCAAAAACGACATTGACGCGTGCGCGGACCAGAATGTAAACAAAGATGTCATCTGCGGCCGATCGAAACGATAATCGAGAATTTTTTTGGTTTATCTTACTTTCTGAAGAAGAATTGAATGCTTTGGTTTCCAACAAGGACTCGAAACGGACGAAAACTATAATCAAAGGTGCATTGAACGTTTTGCAGAAGTATTGCGATCCTGTTAGGAAAAACGTTTTCTTACTGAACCACTCCAACATATCACATCATATGCCTACATGAGACAAGTTTTGTGTATAGTACGTTCTTATGCATGTCTACGGATGAGATGTGTTACAAAACACATATTGACTGGCCATGAGGGCAACAGCATACGTCTTTAACCCCTCGGGCCTGTGAGTCACCCCCAAAACAGACTGTTTCCCTCGGCCTACGGCCTCGGGAAACAGTCTGTTTTTGGGGGTGACTCACAGTCCCTCGGGGTACAGACGTATGCTGTTGCCCTCATGGCCAGTCAATATGTGTATACTTTTACATGTCACGTGAGTCGTTTTTAACCAATGGCAGTGCACGCTGAATGACTGAGGTGTAATAACAATTCATAATATTTGAAGTCTATCAGGCAAGTTATTGACAATTCCCCCCACAAAACAAACTATATATGTACACTATATATGTTTGATAATGTATTGAATCGAATATTGAATATAATTTCAATATACTTTGTTTTAAGTGGGAAGTAATGTGTGCATTTGTATACAAAAAATTGAAGTTTTGAATATTTTTTTTCAAAACTAGGTAAATCTGTGTATTTATGTACGCTTGATTATTTATGTTAATGTTCTTGATTAGACTATGAACAATTCCTAATTCTTACATATTGGAGATATAGTTTTGTCAAAGAAATTATTTAACAGTTACCTGAAGACTACCAGTATCAAAAAAAGTGAATTTACACTTTTAGGTAAAATTCCAATATCATACTTGTTGTCGACCTCTGAACTTTCAAATACTCTATCTGAATCATGTACATAAGTATGAAATATCAAACACCTATAAAAGCACAAAGTAATTTAGTCTTGCATTGTAAAAAAAATTATATTATATAGGGCTCAGCCTTTGGTGTCGCGCCAGGCGTTGAGATTAAAAATTTTATTTGTATCGATTCATGATTAGTAATCATAAAGAATAAAATATAATTAATTGCTACTTTCTATATACGTTTGTACAAGTATGACCGGTTTACCCCCTGATGACAGTTCACCGTACACGATTTCAGACCCTGCAGGTATAGATTTTCTGTTATGTGTAAAAAAGTTTGACATAAATTTGCAATTTTAACCATGATTACTATCTATTGTGTTTATCAAGGGACGTATTGTGCCATCATTAACTTTGCAATAGTAACTGTACCGCCAAACTTCCGATATTGTAACCTGAAAACCAGCGTTACTTCTAAAAACGGGTAAATTTTGCACATAGTTATTGACACAGAGGGCGCCTTCTAAGATTCAATCCCAGCATTCTTTGCGAATGTTCTTGTTCATATGCACGACAGTTTTCTCTCTTCTGTTAATTTTTAGGCGTGATAAGACATTTTGTATCAGCGACAGGGTGGATAATAATAATTACTCGCTACTAAAAGGATATATTTTATTAATGGCATCTTATAAAATAATTGCGAGCACGTTTTGGATTCGTTTATTTACGAGCACTCAAAAAACATGGCGGCGCCCACGAAAGAAGGGTACACTTCCGGTTACTCGCATAGTATATTATGAATACGCGCATGCGTAGTCAGTAAGCCGCTGGCGCGACTATTAATAATTTTCTCATCGACTCCAATGTATATATAGTTAAACAACATTTCGGTGAAATTTCAAAATCCAATTTCTTGCACATATATCGACCTTTTACTATCCTAGTCTAACTAAATACTTTAAAATGAATTATCAAACGTCTATAAATACACAGATTTAGATAGTTTCGTATTGGAAAAAAACTATTCATAGTTTCCTCATAGACTACCACGTTTAGTGAACCAACATTTCGACGAAATTCTACAATCCAATTTCTTGCACACATATCCATTCGTAACCACCCTACTCAAATTAAGTACATTAATATTGATAATCGAGAGAACATAAATACACAGTTTTACCTATTTTTGTATTGGAAAAAAATTATTCATAGTTTCCTCATAGACTCTCTTGTATAGTGGATGATTATTTTCGGTGAAATTCCAAAATTAGATTTCTTGTACATATAATATGCACCTTTAACCATCATATTCTAAACAAGTACAATTATGTTAATTATTGAACGTCCGCATATGCACTAGTATAGCAAGTTTTTCATTAAAAAAATATTAACAATTTTATATAGACTCCCATGTATAGTGGATAGTATTGTTGGTGAAATTCTAAAGTATATTTTTTGTCCACATACCAGTTGCAACAGCTCTATTCCAATGAAGTACATTTATGTCCATTATCAAATATCTATGAATGCATAGATATAGTTTTGTATTGCAAAAGTATTACATAGTTTTCTCATAGACTACCATGTATAGTGAATCAACATCGTCAACAGCTGATTATCAATTAAATCCAAATATGAAAATTTTGTACAAGCATTCTTGCGCCAAAATATTGCGATCCACCGGTAATATCTGTCCAATCTCTTTGAGGGGTAATTTCAAAATTATAGCAAGTAATATCGGAAAATTTGAACATCAACATCTTGTGAGTTTGTAAGGAGGGTCATTTGAAAAAATCTTAAAATATTTTTTT
>LD348480.1:113521-135856 GCA_001465055.1 Ptychodera flava | reverse complement strand
TGGTGCAATGGGTAGTGGTCCACTTATTTTGACCGATGCGCAGGAAGAATTTGCCAGCCCAACCCCTGTCATAACAACTGAACGCTCCCAAAATCAACGTTAATGGTCAATGCGGAGTCTGTTATTTGGATTATATTATCAACGAACCCCTAAAACAGTCAAAATTTATGAACGTTTCCCACGCAAACGACAACGGGGCTCCAGAACTTGTCAGTGAGTAGTGCGTGCGCTGTTGAAAATTTGCAAATCCGGAAGTTTTTCCGTTACAAAGTGTCTAGACTTGGCCCAAAAGTGTTCCATTTTATTTTGTGATTGATTATGATCGTTGTACAAATTACAATTTATGTTTTACCTGACAAGTTTTTTTTATGATATTATTTAAATATTTACGGGCAGATAAACAAACCATGATTGCATATTTGTGGTTGGTCACATGGTTCAGCTCGACCAATTAAAATTCGACGGACAAGGCATGGTAATATAATATGTTATAATGCCTAAAATACTACAGCTGGAAATCTGTTCATCCACCGCACTGACGCCGGATGTGAGAGTCTGTATAGGGACTGTGCCAAAACATAAGGAGTGATACGTATTGAAAGGGGTTGAATATCAGGCTTGCTGCCTCTGTTGTCTACAGTTTGCATTTTCCGGGCTCTGTATACAGTCGTTTATGTCTGCTATTCGTGCCATGAATAACATAACTCTTGTAAGTTAAATAACCAAGTAAGAACGAGTTCACCATTTTGCAAGGTCCAGAGTGCAACATGCTGCCATGCAGTGGGGTCCCGACTAGACAACCAGTAATTTTCAGTCAACCTTGCGATGGACTGCATCCTGTCAGTTTCAGGGTTGGGGCTCTCTTTCGTTCGTATGCTTGGCTATACAAGAAAAAGCGCCCCACTTGCAAGTCATGCTCTAAAATGTCCTCTTCCATTAGAAATGTCAATGATGGGATTAGCCAATTTATTGGCAATAGTAGTACATGGGACAGTGTAGTCCACTTTGGGGTCATGAGGTCGTGACCCTGAAAAGGCCCCCTAGCATGTGAAATGAAATTAACCAGCCTCTCCATTTGGTCCATTCAAATGCCGCAAGGGATATTGGGATTGCAATGTGCTTTTCTGATTGGTCAGTTGCTTAATAGATGCAAAAATGAGGGTATATAAGTACTGAGAGGGCCATCTGAGGGCCAGTATGGCTCTAGAAGTCCCCACCCTCAACAACAACAACAACGCAACTCTTCATAACCATTGCAACTCCAATACTGTCACCAAGACTACTTGAAGAGGGATGGCGGAAGTGTCATTCAGTGAAGGCTGAATGGTCTTACTATTTCTACGTTAAGACCAACACCAGTGTCTAGACAATGCCAACAGTCTCTGACCAAGATGAGAGGTATGCTGATGTTCCAGGAACAAAGAGCCCTGACTTGCCAGAGCCTTCTCAGGAAGTGCCCCTGCCTCATAAGACTCCGTCAAGTGAGCCATCAGCAGCTGCTTTTGTCCCTTAACCTTCCAAGCCTGGCACAACCAGTCAAGCGGGTGAGAGACAATTCCGATTTCTTCTGCGTGACACAGAGAGGTCAGCTCGGTTTGTGAGTGTGCAGATGTACAAGGGTGTATGATGTACGAAGGGAAATGTTTCTTCAAGAAACCTGGCACTGGAGAACAGATACCAACAAAGAAGGGCATCAATTTGAATTTGGATCAGTGGAGTCGACTGAAAAGTATTGTGCAGGATATCGATGAGGCTGCCAAGACACTGACAAGCAATTGAACTGGTAATCACAGACCCGCCTTTCATCTTTTTTTCAGAGCCTTCCTTCAGCAGCATGCCGAATGACTTGGACAGGAAAGTGGCAAGAAGAGTGGCAAAATATTTCTATGCAACGTTTATAATGGACCAAGTGAATGCAATCATTAACGAAAACTGTGAAGGGTGCCGAGAAGACTACTTATCTCAGAGTGCCTGTACTATGGCGATACTCCCGCAGGTCAGCGAGAAGTCATCATCAAGTACTTTACGGATAATAATGTTCCCCTTGGATTACTTGATCTTGATGACCTCTTGGAGCTGCTGTACTACCGCTGGAGTGAAGACCCTGAAAGATGTTTTGAAGCTCTATCGGACAGTCTGTCTATTTACGGAATGGTCTTGTGCAACAACATGATCACTGCAGTTCGTTCCAAATTTAGTTCTGCAAGCAGTTAATCACCTCAATTTCCTCTGGCAAGTCACTTTCAATTTTACAAATTTGCCAATGACACTGAGAGTCACTTGCAATAAAAAAGGTGTTGTGTTTCATGTTTTTGTCTTATAAAATTGTGTTAACTTTGAGAAAATAAAATTTACTGTTATTGTTTAAAGTGAAAACCAATAATTTATCTGTCTATACTCTTTGTGAGCTAGCGAAATATGATTGAAATTTGTGAATGAGTATGTTTGATTGCCCCTCCCCTCCTCCCCTTTATGGCCCATCATCTTTGAGAAAAAAACAGACGCACATGCTTGGTATGTTCAATTGAACAAGTTTGAAAAATTTATTGAACACCAACTAGAAAGCCAACACAAGAACTAGTAACAATGTAATGAATATGACTTCTAAGTCGAACAAGTCTGTAAAAAGTCAACATCATAAATGTCCAAATCAACACCGGTCAATTTTTCAATGAAATCATTCACGAGAAAGTCATTAGAAGTCAAGTCCTCGGTAAACTGCTTCACAATGTTCGACATGGACCATCCCCGGCAACGATGTAACAGTTAGTAAAGGACGTATTGTCCACACACTGACGAAAGGGGTCCCTGCAGCCATTGTCTGTTATAGATCCAGTCGAGAGAGTTCCTGTTCAGGAATGGCTTGAAAGGTGTCCTGTCGGGTTGATGTCCGTACGAATCGAAATATTCACCACAGTTGCTATCGGCAAAGTAGAAAGCCACTCAGTGTTTCCCTGGTTGGGTACTTGGGTCCACATTGGCCAAAAAGGCAGAAGAATAGGACTTAAGTCTGGTCTTAGGCAATCGGTCTGATGGTTTCACCCCATCAAAAGATGATGCAGTGTATCGGTCTGTATTCAAGATCTCTTTCAACTTTAACGTGTCCATCTTTTACAGGAGTCAAAGAATCAACTTCAGTAATCAAAGAGGATATTGCGGTCTCTGTCGATTTCAATGATGTCATTCAGTTTGCCATACACGAGTAAATTCACCGTATTTGGCAGGGCTTCTCGTAACTGCAGTTCGATGCCCAGGTTGCCTTCTTTGACCACATTCAAATGTCCTCCATCGGCAGACAAGTCCGGTGTATATCCATTGTCGTATTCATAGCTCTGAATAACTCTGAATTCAGTAAATATCTCGCTATGATTTATCCTCCAGAATTGGAGATTAAAGAAACTACAGAAACCGCCTCTTCTGCTTCTTACTTGAATTTGACTTTAATGCTCACCTTTCTACTAGGCTATATGACAAGAGAGATGATTTCAACTTTAGTATAATCAATTTTCCACACCTCATCAGTAATATTCCACTCTCACCTGCTTATGGGGTATACATTTCCCATTTATTCGATATGCAAGAGCATGCAGTTCATATGGTGATTTTGTAGAGAGACATGGCCATCTCTCCTACAAACTGTTAAATCAAGGTTACACCAGAGCAAGACTTGTCTCTACATTCAAACGCTTTTTTGGCAGGTATCGCAAGCTGGTAGATAAATACAATATCTCTCTTCGACAAATGATCACTGATGGCATCGGTGACATGGGGCCTTAGTTAGTGACCACTACCTATCTGACTTACAGATTGATATATGGCGGGTGCCATATGTGGGGCAGGATGCGCTTACTATTTTGGAAACACCTGGCATCACTTCTTGGTCTTTTGGCCAGAGGTCCATATATCTTTCTTTCATGAATTTGACTTTGTTTGTGTACCGTCTATTTACTGTCTGTTCTGTGCTGTTTTGTGTCTATGTTTACAACTATTGTCTTCCAAATTTTGACCTAGTGTTATTGGATTATGGATTGGCATGATTGCAATTATTTTCATAGCGATTGATCTTGATTTCTTCATCCCTGCCTATTTTATTAGTCCCAGTAAACAGGGAATAGTAGGCCATGATGAATGATTGACCGCCGGCTTTGGTGAAGTCCAGTTTCAGGGCTTTGCTCAGAACTTGTTTTCCACTGATATTAAGGACCAGCGACGTCATGCCGTAATCTTTGAAGTTTAAAGGATTCTTCTTGTATGAACCATTGCAGGCATCATTGTCCACCAGACCCAAGACAACACGTTTAGGTAGCTGTCCCAGAAAGATGTGGTCTTTGTTGAAGGACATGGTGCCTTCAGGAATAAACAGAACCTTCATTACCAACCACACAACGATGTATGGGATACTTAGACGGTCCCTGCTTTAAAGCTTCTGCATGCCCCAGCTGTACCAATGGACTGAGTTTTTATTTTCCTGACCAGTAGTGTGGCTTCAGTGACTACAGCTTTGAAGCCTGGATTTTGTGCAGAGCTCACAAAGGAGAGGGCATTCTTGCATCTCTTGAGTTTGAGACGTAGTTCGACACCATTCATTAGATACTTGGGCTGAAAGAAGAGATCTGAATGGATGGGTCCTACCATATTGCCAGGCATATCGGTTTTTCAGTCCCTTGTTCACTTCTCAATCTTCTTTAGTGGGGTCCACTTCATCCATTTTCAAGTGATAGTCCTTGAAGAATAGAGCTGAACCGATATGGGTGTCTTTGGCCACCTCACCATAATTCAACAAGGTCTCCAACATCGCTCAGTAAGGGTAAGTAGGGGGAAGGGTTGGATGTAATTTTGCCATTGAGGTGTACATCCACCTGGCTGAACAGTGAATGGAGCCAAAAGTTGACGGGATCCATTGCTACATCTGCACCGAGGTTAGTACCATCAGCTTTTGTAATCTTGGCCTTGATCAGAAGGAGTGTTGAGGACAGATCGATGTAGTCTTCCCCTGAACCCGAAATCACAAATTCGATGGGTCCCAATTCCACAATGTGGGCCAGGGGATAAACTTCTTCCCATTGTCCCTCTTCCACACTGGTCTGCATTGGAGGAACTGTGAACAAGTCAAGTTCACTCTTGGTACACTCGCAGGAGTGTTCATGAAGAAATGCCATGTTAGTCAAAAATGTCAGGAGATCTTCTCTTTCGCTTGGCTTTGGAGAAAATGACTCTTCGTTTCGGAGCTTTACGATTTATACCGACGCTTGGGGGAACTGAGTATCTGGAACCCCTGCCTGTCATCAACTGTTTCTCGGCTTCCACCAACCGTCCTTTTGCTGAGTGCTTGATGTTACGTCCATTCAGTGCATTACCTGCAATGTTGCGTCCCGTTTTCAACATCTGTCTACCTAGGACTTTGGCACCTTGTTTGAGCAGTGGTGTGGCTGCACGGAAGAGGCCTCCCAAATTGCCGCCCAAGCCATATCTTCTCTGCACGGCTGCTCCCTGGAATGATGCTCCTTTGCCCACCTGATCCAAATAAAACTTCTTGTATGTGGCTGGGTTGCTTTCATAGATTTTACGTCTATACGGCATGGTTCAGGCTACAATAGTGTGGGGCGTCGTTTTCTGAAGGCTAGTGTCACGATCACTTTCCCACCTTCAAATAACACTTTCTGACCCGTGTCGTCTCTTATGTAGACTTCTACCGTATCAAATTCGCGGTTTCTCAGGGGGAGAAAGTATGGAGTGTGGTTGATCATATGTCCATGGATGCCTTCCACATTTTCTATTCTCAACAGGGGTGCAAAGGTATCTCTGACCAACTGGTCGTCCACTAGGTTGCAATACACATACAGAGAAGACAGGTTTCGAACACTGAACATGAAAGGTGCATCGTTCTTCTGCCTCAAGATGGTATTGGGATAAAATACCATGATTTCAGCCAGACCTGGTAGAAAGTAGAGGCTGGTTCCCTCACTCACATCAGCAGTTACTTTCCTAGACATCGAGTCGAAAGTCAGCTGGATGTTGTCGGGTAAACCTTGCTCTCTCAGAGTGGTTAGTATACTTCCAAAATAATCGTAGTAACCTGCAGGTATTTTGACAAGTGTTTTTCTATGGTCTTGAATTTTGTATGCCAGCAAGTTTCTGCCCTCGACCACGTTGTACCAAGAGAAAAGGTAGTGTATGTCCATCAATGCCACTTCCCAGTTGCCCTGCAGAGAGCCTGTCACTGCATTGTCTGGGAAAACGTCCATGGATGCATTGCTCGGGAGCATCATGAAAAACGGATGTTCAGCCATGATGAAAGTGGGAGTCAGACTGTGACTGTCCGGACAGAGTCACCCCTCTTATAGTTTTGCCAGATCCCTGACCCAACTATCGAATTTGGATGGCCAACCATACCGCTTTACCAAATATTCAGTCTTGCCCTTTCTCTTTTTTGTTTTCAGTATTTTTTCCACTCTGAAGACGTCATCCTCTTTCTTGACGACTTTTTGTAGTTCTTGTTCATAGAAAGTACCTTCTAATTCCTCATCGTCAAAATCTTTCAGCTTGTAAAGGGGTGGTCGATTGGAGATCCTTCTCGACACAGTGAAGATTTCTTCTGTCCAATTTGTCAGGTAACCCTTCTTGAACATACGTTTAGTTTTGCTGATTCTCACTTATTCTCCCACATTGAATTTGAATTGCACAGTTTTCTGTTCATGGTCACTGTACAGAGTATCCAACACCTCTTTTTCGTTGGTCTTGTTGACAGACACTGGTTTCTCTTGATGCTGCAAAGCCAAGTGTTGTTGTAAGATTGCATTAGCTGAGGAAGCACCGATAGGTAGCTTAGGGTGTTGTTTCCGGTAAAGTACTTCCACATTTTAGTTTTCAGGGTATGATTGAAACGCTCTACCACAGAAGCTTTCGTTTCATTTCCGGTGGTGAAAAATTGAACGTCTTCACTCTCCAGAAATTTCTGAAATAGGTGGTTCACGAGTTGTTTGCCTTGATCCGTTTGCAGTTTTTCAAAATCTGTTGAAACGCTGCTACCAAAGTGGCCCCTCGTTTGTTTTTCAAGGATATGGCCCAGGCATATCAGGCCCAGGTGACTGATGCAATATGTTGTGGGTTCGAACCCGATTGAAAACCAGCCGTATTGGATAAAATATAAATACAGGTGAGGATGTATCGCAATCCTGAATTTTGCTAGTGAACTGACATCAGCAAGATCGGTTTGCCACTGTTGATTCATTTGACCGACAATTACTCTAGCCCTTGGAAACTTCCGCCTCATTTGTTTATGTAATGTGTAGGTGTCCTGATGTTGCATCCACTCTCTCACTTTCTGATGGTTGACTTTTATTCCTTTCTCTTTTGCAGCAGGGTAAACAGCAACGATTCTTCCAAAACTTGCGGAATGACTTGGATCATAATAAACCTGGCTGAGGTGCTGATCCAAGTCCATCAATTTGGTCACAGGTTTCATGTTTGATGACTATGGATCCAGAACAGCCAGCACAGAGACACCTCACCCGTTTGAGGACATTGCCAAGGGATAGAGAAGGTGGACAACATTCCATGACAGAGGTCTCCTTTGGAAAGACTATCATTAAATTGCAGAGAGATGTTTTACAAGTTGAGCCAATTCCCTGTCGTGGATGGTCGATGCTGTGGTCTTGCAGCGGTTGAAATGACAAGACGTATCTCCCTCCCTATCTTTTTCTTTTTAGCGGATGATTGTCCAGCAAACACCTCATGACCACCTTCTTCTTCATCATCTCTTGGATGGAACGATCCTTTTGATTTTTGCTGAGACTTAATCCAGTTGCATCTTTCCTTGTTACCAATCAGATCTTGCGGTACATTCATGTAAGGCAGCCTTTGGGCAAAGTGTTGCCACCCTCTAGGAGTGAAGGTTTTCCTCCGACATAAGGTGTTGCTGATGAGGTCTACCATATGAGTTCCAGGTAAGGAATTGCCATCGTACATTAATTCCCCTTTCTCATTCCAATCCACAGAGTCATGCTGTTTCAGTTTCTGAAGGAGCAAGTGTGCTTTTTGTCGGAGGGATTTCGGCACACTTTCCATAACATTCTGCTCCACACTACTCAAGGGGTTTTGCTTGTCAGCGACTTACTCTTCCGTGCCCTTGTCTAAAGAAGACCCTGAAGAAGACACAGCTGTAATGGTACCCGTTGAAGTTTCAGAGGGGACGATGCTGATTTTAACAGGTTCCTTCCTTTTATCAATGTAAGCCCTGTACTGCTGAAGAATCTGTTGGTACAGTTTTGTCTTTTCATCATCAGTGATGTCTGTTCTTTCCAAGATTTAATGCATCTCCCTATCCAGAGAGGACAGCATCTTAGTCACAGGGTTTGTTGTTTGATTCTGCTGTAGTTGTATTGTATCTAGTAATTCCTGTGGCACAAGTGCCATATTCCATGGGCATGCTGACAATTCACTTAAAAAGGAGACTTCCCAACACTGACAGCACAGGCCCTAGGAAGGCTGACAGAAATCCACCCTTTTGCACAAGTTTCTTCTTCTTCTTTGACGTTGAAACCTTTTTATTTGACAATGTGTGAAGATGATGTTTGTATTTGCTCAATTTCTTCTTTTGAGCAGATGACAGTGGAACACTCCCCCAAAGAATGTTCAGACAACATTCACAGAGGCAATGCATTAAGTCATTACTGGCTCCCTCGATGATTTCCCCTCTGTTGCTTCGGATTACCCTTGGCTAATACAGAGAGAAAATGAGCATGTTTTCTCATTCGCTGAGACATGATGAAATGATGGCATTTCATCTCATCATGTCTATTTTATGTTTTCCTGATGTAAACAAAGGTAGTCTCTCCTGGAAAGATGTTCGTGCGCAGTCTAAGGATTTCTGGTGTGGTAGGTTTCAGGTCAATGAGGAGATAGCCATAGGGTTCACGGGAGGCATCGTTGAAAGCTTCTTGTATGAAACGGGTATGTCCTGTGTACATCTGTTTGGCTAACTGCGTGATTTGTGATCCGTCTCTTTGATTTTTAAATAAGACCAGATAATGTGAATTCAGACTCATGGTTTGAGTCTCTCTGCCTTGATGAAACAGAATTGTAAGATGAGCATAACAGAGAGATTACGATGATGAGAACCTTTGGTGAACAGATTTGTAATTCTCTTGTCATTTCCAGTTTCTGACATCAGATCATCAATAATCAATAAGTTGGATTGGTGAGGGGAAAACATACTGTCCAATTCTTCAGGAATACCTTCAACAAAATGAATGCTGGGGATAAGGGCAGCCAGTTCTGTATAGGCAGGTTGGTACGCTCCATAGCACCAGACAATACGCTCAGGAGATGGAAAAATCATAGTTTCCCGTTCCTTCAGCAGTCGTTTGACGAATTCGGTTTTGCCTGACTGTGTAGGTCCACATATGAGAGGAGTGAATGGATGTTGTAGTCTTGCATCTATGATTGACTTGATTGATGTTGCTCAGACAGTAGACGAATGATTCATATCAACTGGCACATCAATTGATGAGTGTCAGATTGTCTAGCCAGTTTCAAAAATCTCTGTCTTTCAACTTTATCTTCAATATTATGCACTTGTGTGAGATGATTTGCCAGTCTTACGAGATGTTTTGCATTACAACCAGGGCAAGGACAGTTTTTTTGCACTCATGGCATGGTATACCACATTGACCAGCTTGATCTTCACCCTGATGGGGATTTTTGGGTTGATTTCCTTTCAGTCAATCTCTCCACTCAGACCAATGCTTTCATAACATGAAACTGGCTTCCTTTTAAAAAAATTATCATAGATGATGTATGGCAGCACACACAAATACAGGAAGAACAAAGGATTTGAGAAATTTCGATTATTGATGATTAGCCACTGCGGCCAAAAAGCATGTCTGGGTGTCCAGTACTCCGCAAGGCATAATTCCTATCGTACAGCGCTATCGGCCGGTCGCTATTGACAACGGCAAACATTGTATCAATTTATTTTCAATAGATTATCGATCGAAATGTGCTTGGGTGCTGCTCGTGTAATTCAGGTCACGCCATGAATATTTACAAAATAACCCGTATATTTTGACTTATTTACCATAACATCAAGGTTTCTGTTGGTTTCTTGTACTTAAAAGAAATTGACGACCCTTTTTTCAGTTTTTGTGATACTTTTACGTTTCAGTGTATTTTGGTGCGCTTTGGCCTAGTTTGCCACCTGGCACCACTGTGAGCCGGGAACGACCGGCGAGTATGCAAGACAACAATGTATCAATTTTCGTCAAAAGAATATAGATGGATAACGTTCACTGCAAGATTGCAGTGGAGACCCTGCGTTTATTTGCCTCCCTTCTGTGTCATTTTTTCAGTTTACTGGAATTTTCATAGTTCACATTCGCTAAAATTTTGTGTAAATTACGACAACTTTACAGGTGTTTAGTCTGTAAACGAACGAGACGCTTACTGATTAAAATGCGCCAATTTGAGACCCTTGTTCAGTGTATGTAAACGCCGTCAGATCGCCATTTTATTCCGGGCAAGAGTATATTTCAGTGATCGGAATAAATAAAATGCAAATAAAACAAGTTTCGTTAAGAAATTCACAAATCTAAAACCACAGGAATTTTGTGTATCAATCAAAGGATCGCCATGCCGCTTTTCACCATCATAGGTTCAGATTTGAAAATTTCTTACAATATTTGAGATTACACATCTCTTGAAGATTAACTAAAAGAGTATGATTTTACTTTTTTGAGTTTCTCTCTTGTTTTTCTGAGATGACGAGTTAATGATCATTTGGCTGTTGACTGTGTTTTCACCTATTTTTGCACATGACTATTATTGCTTGGGTATTTTTGGAATTCCTCCTTCAAATTCTTGCCAAAATACTATAATGGAAAGGGCAACATGTAAGGGAAATGTAATCTGCAACTCGTTCATAAATATTTACCTTTGCAGTGAGGAAATTCGGCGAAGTTTTTAACATGACGTGGAAGGTGGATTCGACCCTATGTACGCGTACTTCGCGTATGTGTGGCGTAAAGTTGAGGACGCTTTCATTGGACAAAATGAGGGGCTTTTGGGCTGCAGTGAGCTTCAAGAGTGTTTGCAGAATGAGACCATCACGTCAAATGAACCTTACGCTAAAACGGTACTAGCTTTTACCAGAAAGGATATTCTCATTTCTTGACAGAGGGAGGGCAAAATAAGGCCCGAGGGGCTAAGGGGCCTTTAAAGGGTCTAGAGGGATGGAGGGAGTCCATAAACAGGGAAAGTGTGATCTCATTCATTGACAAAGCCCAATCTTCCTCGATGGCCCTCGGGGCAGTGAGGACCACTTTTTGCACTGCACGAAAACCCAATAATTCAGATAAATTCACATTAATGAGTTGCCTGTATTATAGAATAATACACGTGAATTCACATGAATCCACATGAATACAAGCTTGGTGAATACAAAAAATGGATTCTTGACTGTATTCATCTGTGTATGCACTCTTAAGATAAAATACAGGCAATAATCCATGTTAATACAGTAAGTATTATTGGGTTTTCATGCAGTGTTGGCCTTCGGGGCAAGGGGGACACACAGACATTCACACATACAAACAAACAAGTTTCCTCACTCAACAAATGTTTACATGTTTACACCCACAAATAAATTCAAACCAGCCTCTGAATCATTTCAAATAAACTAAATTGACTTCAGTTTATTACTTTACAAAAAGAGTAATCAGAAACTTTTGTTTGGTTCAAATATAAAAGTTTTTAAAGATGAGAGTTGAGATCTACAGATTATTTGAACTCTCAAAAAACCCCAAAACAAATTAAACAGTTGATCTGTCATGTTCAATTCAAAATCCAATATCTAAGGTTTCAAGGGGTAAAATGTACCTTTTTGTCTCTTTCATATGCAAATTCTCAAAAATTGAAACACATACATTTCAAGACTTTAAAAATGAATGAAATATACAACTCTAATAAACAGAATGATCAGAATAAATCTACCATAATATTGATCACATTTCTTTTTTCTTTCTTATATTGCCAAACTACCTCTATACAAGATCAAGTTTGACGTTGGTTTGAATAGGATGTATACAATAGATTCAAACGATGGATTGCTGAAACATGTGAATATTTTAAAAACAGCTTCCCTAAAATTCTTTACATTATCCTCCTCAAACAACTTGAAATGCAATACTAAATTGCAATGAGCTCAAGCCTAAGTATAAACATTTACAATTCTTAAATTTTCTTTGAATGAGAACTAGACAACCTCTTGAATTGCAAAATACAATACCTTTTTCTGAAAAAGCATTCAAAACTACTTTGATAACATAATGTTGTGAAATACTAGAAACATTTGCCAAATATTTGGTGACATTCATTAATTGATATTTCTTTGGGGCGGGGGAAGGTTTCATATACAATGTATAGTTTAATAACCGTAGGGAAGAGTTTCGTAATTTTCCATCAGTACTCTTTTATCATAGACAGGGGCGTATTTTTTACTTTCGCTTGTTGTTACAACATCACACCAAACACACCCGGATTTTTGCGGCTCGTTTACGGTGATGGTTGACGTTGGACAGGTGGTCATGAGACGGGTGATGGCATCAAAGTTGATGTCAAAGCTGTTGCGGTTATTTAAAGTGATCACCCTGGCTTTACAAAGAGTAGTGTTTCCTTTCCTGTTGGGCTGTGCTAGACGGTAGGCATAATTTTTAGCTCCCCGGCACACAAACTTGTGATGAAATTG
Source organism: Ptychodera flava (assembly GCA_001465055.1). Lineage (NCBI taxonomy): Eukaryota > Metazoa > Hemichordata > Enteropneusta > Ptychoderidae > Ptychodera > Ptychodera flava. Next base: position 123,114 of record LD348480.1, on the reverse strand, counting down.
CCAGGAGGATCCAGTTCGCTGGTGAGATCTCCCTAGTAGTCACTAAGGGGTGGTTCATACATGTCTGGTTTACTGACAAAGATGGCTGAATCGGTGTCAAAGTACAAGACCCGTTCACCAATAGCTTCCAAAAGATCATACAACTTCAGACGGGCATTTGCTGTGGTGAATGCAGCGATGACAACATGGGTGTTGATGGCCCCTTCAACAAATTTATTCGGCAGTGAATGTTGAACAGCAACCATGTCATCACTGAAGAAAGACAAGTTGTTGATGATGTGTTGTTCACTTCTGAGCAGGCGGAAGAGTTCTGCAGGTTCTTTGATGTACTGCAGTTGTGGAAAGTTGTTGCGCTGAGCAAACTTACCCCACATCGAATTCAACATCAGTTTTGCCAATGCTCTTGGACCAGGATTTCGGTGGATCTTAGTCTTGTCAAGAAGGATGCCTTCTCTCTCATAGTATTCACGGATGTATCGATCTTGGTCATTTTCCTTCTGGCACCATGACGGCCAACCACTACTCTCTTGTTTCAACTTTAAGAAAGCATTGATGCAATCAGTAAAGAGCCCCCCTGTGTGTGATTCTCTGTTGTATACTTCACTCTGTAGTGCCATACATCAAACACTTTGATGACCTTGTACCCCTTCTTGACAGCTTTGGCTAATTCAGTTGTTGTCCAAGTTCCTACAAAGGACCGCTGGTCTTCATTGTGTTCACATGGTGACTGCTGCTTGGCTTCTGCACAACTTCTGCAAAGAGGAAATATTAGTTTGAAATTCTTATTCACTCTAAGGGGCAGAACAGGAAAGTAGAGTTGTCGGGGTGGTAGTATTCTACATTTAGCCAGACCAAAGTACTACTGAACTGGTAGTATGATGTTCTAGGTGCGGACTTAAGGATGTTTGACGGGGTACTTACAGTACTTGTTTACATACGGGTAGGGGCTTGTGAAGTCAACATAGTGAATTTCTTCATCATCAACACATTCGTGGTAAAGAGTAGTGGCATTGGTTTTACTACCAAAGAACGCATCTCGTGGATGAAGGGCTCCTTTAGATCAAGTGACTTGATGAAATCTTGCAGCTCTTGATTCTGGTGAATATCTTTGTTGAAGTCACATTCCCGCATTTCGATCACCCTGAGGCCATAATAACGTAAAAATCGCATCTTGTCTTGGGTACTTTGGAAGAGGTTGGCCATGGTCTTCTCTAGTTTAGTGTTGATGATGTCAGGGTCTTTGTAACATTGAGGGCAGCCAAAAAACTCCTCCTCAAGGTGTCTACATCACTTCTATAATAGTTCTCAAGTTCTTGTTTCAGGTTAAAAGTGCGGTTTTTCAATCTTTCGTCTTCATACCACTTAAGAATTTCTCTCTTGCATGCTGTTTCATGCCATCGGGGCCGTAGTATCTGGAATCTGGGAGAGGACCGATGTAATCTTGATTCTCTGCTGTGTTGAAGAAATGGGGGAAGTATCCTTTGTGCAGCTCATCCAGTTCAAACATGTCAGGAAGTTGAGCCAAAGCCACAGGTAGGAAATTATAAGAGTCGATGAACTTGCTGTCTAAGTCTGGGATGTAGATGCGAATGATTTTGGTTCCATTGATGATGACTTGAGGTTGAACGTTGTTTTTATGGTAGTATTGCAGTTTGAATTGTCCATCATAACCTTGCAGATTGTATGCGATGAAAGTACTGACGGGGTTTTCTTCTGTGAGGGCCCAATCGCAAAACTCTTGCTTGGTGTTGGGGCCATAGAACACCCGTTCTGAACATGACTCTGATTGGACGATGGGGAAGTTGGGCACATGGACATCGCTGTCTTGGATGCATTCAAAATCAAAGAAATATTATTTCATCTCTTCTTCACTGCCCTCTTCATCTCCTTCTTGGGCTTCAAAGTCCAAAAAATCTATGCTGTTATCATCATGATTACAATCTTCAGTGGACTTCTTCTTTCTTTGAACATGGACGGGCTGGATGTAGCATAAATGGTCACTGTCTTGGTACTGTCTACATACTCTGCAATATTTTTCACCACAGTAATGGTCATTATCTTTCTTTCGCTTTTTCCAATTGATGGTAACACCACACAACTTGCAGCGACAAATAACTTTACATGTTGAATACGATGACTGAGGACCAGGTGTTTTATGATTATTAAAGCACTGTTGACCCTGCAAGTAGCGATTGCAATCTTTGCAGTAAACATGATCACCTGTTGATGGACATACATCTCGAACAACGCAGCACCTGCAGGAAATTTCACAGATGTGGTCATGTTTGTTTCGGTAACCCGTGTGACAGTGGTGACAGTAATAGCTTCTCTGGAGAAATGCTGGCATCGACGTGATCATATCATGATGGTTGTTATGATGATAAAGGTAAATATTGTGTTCAGCATTGTCCCTTCCCTGATAAGCAAGTGAACCTGACGTCTCGTCTGAAATAACATGGATTCGATACGATGGAAGGACTGCCTGTTCTTCATGGCCCTAGTGAAATACTTGCCTTAGTGATGAGTTCAGATGCACATCGCTTCTGCTCTTACCGTCCCCTTTTGTACGGAGTCCCTTCCTGGATCATTGTTATGCTTGATGTTGCACACCGTAACATCTCCTATGTTTACAATGTAGAAAGTCCGCAATGGGTTGTGGGAAATATTTTTGATCTGAGCATGCTCAGTGAGCCGTAAACAATATCCAAGATGGCAGCCGCCATGCTCGATAGTCCCGGTAGGTCGTCAGTTCAATGTAGATTCAAAAGTCACAGAACATTCTGTTCGTGTTTTAGATTGATTATTCTTGAAGTTAAAACAACAAAGATCTTATATGGTAGCTAACTTCCAAAGATTTACTCTTGTAATCGCCCATTCGAAAAAGAAAATTCTCGATGTGATCGTTCTCAACTGTAACACAAGCCACGGTCCCTCGATCCAACAAGCATACTATGAAAGTCCATCCCCATGTACACTATATACGAAGATTCAAATTAGAGTGAGCGAAGTAGAAGTGCAGCTATTGTACGGCCCACAGGCTAAAATGATTTTTTCAGTTGCATGTACACCAGCAAGACATCCAAATGACATTTCCAGCAGTCATCAATGGGGCTCTATCTGTGCATTACCTTTTCCCCTAGCTACATGTGCACCTATTTTGTATTGATTTACAGTCTAGGTTAAAGAAACGGATTTGCTGCTCCATGTTGACAATCTCTTTCGATCATATTTATATAAGGAGGTTACTCAAATGCAAAAGACAAGAGCACATGTATTTTGCTGCCTCAAAGATATCAGATTTGCCTTCAAGTTGTTTGTTTGAATATACAGGACAGGTGTTCAACAATTGTATGGTTGCAAAGGGTAGAGAAATGTACAGTGAACAATATTAATAAATGTCACGACTAAAGATATCTCACTTTCTGTCTTGAGCATTTGTTTGAACTACAATGATATCCATACTAAAATATGAAATTTACAAATTTATATTTCAGTGCCATATTTCAACACTGACAAAATAAAATGACCTGCTCACCATACATGCATGCAGATAAGCTTCACTTTCTAATACAACAACTTTTGTCATCATCTTTTTTATTTCAGAAATAAAAATCACCAAAAACATCCTGGCAACTTGCCCAGCAACTGCTGGATGTACAAATCCAGTTATTTCTTTAGGTGACAGAGCTTTGGTCTGGGTTAAGTCTAAGACAACAGTAACAGGCTGGCTTGTAATAGACAAAGATGACACAATACAAGAAATCAAAAATTATTCATCTCAGTCAAATTACCCTCCACATGTACATTGCTCAAATTTGTGTTTAGTTGAACCAAACCATTATGTTCTCCTTGGTGGATTGACTGACTCAGAAATGCACAATACAAAATTGTGGCAGCTTTCTGTCTTTGTTGACCCAAGGGGGAAAATTTCATTAACATGGTCTCAAGGACAATATAGTGGTGAGGAAATTCATGCTTTTGGTCACAATGTAATTAAGTTTGGAGATTCTCTTTATCTGTATGGAGGCTTACAATATACACAAAAACTCAGTCATGCTTTTTACAATGTGTCCATGGCTTCAAACATATTTTCTGTTCTTAATTTACAATCTATGAAATTATCAAGTATTAGTTTACAAGCTATCACTCCAAGAGCCTACCATTCAGTTTTTCTAAATAGCAGTAAAATGTATATTGTTGGTGGAATTTATGTGATAGGTAACAATGTAAGACATCCACCCGATGTTGATGTAATTGACCTGAATTCAATGGTCTGTACATCTGTACCATTTATTGGTATTCCTAACCCAGTCTCATTCAAATGTAATAACACTGTTTACATATTGAGTAACAACACAGTTTACAAGTCACCTTGTGATGCCATAGATTTCATAGAAACAGCACACTTTGATACCTTAAGTAGTAAATACTACAGTCTTCCATTCTTCAGCTCAATTGCTGTTTGTGATACAGTAAAAAAGCAAATGATACAATTCAGTTTTCAAAATGAAGGGACAAGCTCTGAAACCAGGACACAGAGTAATAACAGTCAGTTGGGGGATGAGGAGGAAAGGTCAACAGATGAGGATAGAGTAAGCATAGCAGAGGAAGAGCAGGAAAGGATAAGCATAGACATGGCAGATCAGGAAAGTATAGGCTCAGAGACTGAGGATCAGAACGGAATAAGTGAGGCAGCTGAGGTCAAAGTTAGCACAGACAGGAATGAGTCAGAAGAGGGCAGCAGAGCAGGAAAGATAGACAATACATCAGATGATAGTGAGGAGGAAACATGGTAATGTATGTTGGATGGCTGCAAATTTGCCAATTTAGCAGCTACTGAACAAGCCAAGTTCAACTGGCTGAAATGAGATCGAACTTACATCATGAACAATCAAACTGTATTCTGTGGAAGGTGGTACCATGACAAATGTGTTGAATTAGATCACTTAAATAGAACAAAGCTGGACTGTATAAACTTTGAATGCCCTTCATGTTTCACAACATGTGCTAACATTAATTGTAGCGTGACTGATAAGAGTTACTTTTCAACAGTGCGATGTACACAATTGTGTTAGAGCTTTTCACATTAAATGCTCTGGCAAACGATTTTCTTCACGACAACTGGAAAATAAGAGTAACATCAAATTTACATGTTCTGATTGTAATTTCTGAGAACATGACAACTGCACAAGAAATCATAGCATGTACATGTAGCATGTGCATGAATTGAATGAAACCTTTACTGAGAGTTCATTTTACAACTTGTTACAATCTTTCATGAATATATGTACAGAATTCTATTGCAAACTTTACGCTTCTCATCTCATTTTTTATGGCCAGTATAACTCAAACTTTTGATATTTCTGCCAAAGTAATCAAATGATTTTGTTTGAGTCCCTTCAAAAGTGTGAGCAGGTAAGATTAAAACACACACAAATATTTAACACAAACTCAGCTTTCTTGAATTTGATGATTTCTTGTGGAATTCATCTATGTACATCAAAAGATAATACACTTTAACCATCTAGGTATATAAGCTAGAATTGACTCTTGACAGTACAGTCAGTATATGGAACAGAAACACTTTTTAAGTAAATAAGAGTGTATGGCCAGCCTACTCTTTGTGTCTGAAGTTTGGACTCTGTAGTCTGTTAAAATCAATCGACTGTCACGTTTGAAGTGAGGTGACATTGAAGAAATGTACTCTGCTAGGCTCATGTGTCGGTCGGAGGGGGTGTCAATCCCATACGAAAGATCAAAACTTGATCCATATTATATGTTACAAATTTGATACATACTTTAATTGATCATGTGAAATGTGCACCAAGTTTGTACTAGTTTGGTACACACCATGGTAGTTGTGAAATTTGTACCAAACTTGTAGATATATGTGAAATACATATCAAGTTTGGTACGAACTTAAAATTTTTTTAGCTGTCCCACGTGGCAGTCTGTTTTGTACAGAATTGAAACAATGATCGAACTAAGTACCCTGTGTTCATTGTACAAAATGACAAATTAATTCTTTTTTATTTTAAAAAAATTAAATACTGTCAGTTGTTAAACACATATGAATTAGGTTACGTGTGAAATGCACAAATTTATCAAACCAATGCAACATTTCCTGGGATCATGAATGAAAAGCATCAAAATTCAACTGAAACTTAGTTCAGCTGCCATTTTTTCAAACAATTTCCTTGAACGTATTTTAAATGATTAAGATCCAAAAATGGTACTCGAATTCCAGTTTAAGACTTTTTTATTCCGTTTACAAGTCGTAACCACTGAAAGTACCTGTCATGTGTCCGCCAATAAGCATTCACACTGTCATACCTGGACCAGTATGCACTCATACTCTCATAGAAGAGAAAAGTCATTGCCACGGCTATAAATCATGATCGTTACTTGCATTATTACACAAATCCAAAGACCATGGATCCCAGCTGACACCAAATGTCTTCAAATGATTGATTTCAAGTGCATAAAAGTTGGTCAAATAGTAATATACTCTCCCTTTTCTCGAGAAACTGACGTTTGAGATCCATCCATGACAGCATGTAGGTCACAGGTCACACAGATTATTACAACCATTTTCAGTATTAGATAGCGAAGCTACCGCACTTAACTGCAATAAAACTGCTCACACTAATTAGTTTCAGCAGTAGCCGTGGCCACTTTGGTGTTGAACAAGGCTACTTGATACAGACAAAAAGTCTGCTTGTACAAAGGCAAAACTAGCTCTGTCTGAGGCTCGGGTTGTAAATGAGAGTTAATGATGGTCACCCGGTGTTCAAGATTAAGATACAATGTAACATTACCATGCACTGGTCCATGTACAAATCTTGTTTATTTCAACTTCCCCAGACAAACTGTCTGCATGGGACATACAATGTTGACGACTTTGCCAGCTGGCTACAGCTGAAAGTAATTAGTGTGAGCACTTTTATTGCAGTTCACAGCAGTGGCTTCGCTATCTAATACTGAAAATAATAGTATGTATTCGAACTTCGGCCTTACAAGATCACATATCGTGAAGAGGGACACTTGATTGGATAATTTTGCCAACACCAGCATTTGAAGTCTAGTACATACCAAGTCATGACTTTGCTTTAGCAGTCAAATTTATAACGTTTTTACTTGCCGTTTTTGGGAGAAATTGTAGATTATTTCTGTCATCGGACGATTAAGGGAACAAGGAAGAGATTTGGGAGTACAATTGTTGTTTGAAGGGCATTGCCTGCGTTCGACAATGAGAGTTCATGTAAGTTAAACACATTCAGTGTATCATGGATGTCCGTTATGGGTACACTCAAATGGCCTTTGACACTTCCGCGGGTTTTCAGTGAGGTTTCAAGCTAGGGTTTGCTGCTTTGACACTTTCCATGCCGTAGAGGATTATTTCAAACCAACCACTGTTCTTTAAGAACATCATATGACGACAAGAAGTGTCCTCTGTTCCTATCGATCATTGCATTGGTACTTATGATAGAAACTCCACTGCATGCTGTGCATTGAGGAATAACACAGTACAAATCGGACATGACAGAGTTCGTCACAGTTGTCGGTATCTTACCGCGAAAGAAATGTTTTTGGACTCTGCGAAACTACTCTATCATCCAAGTAGTGTGGGATTTGGTGGCGTTTAGTTGTTTGCTTTGGAAGTTGGACTGAGCACTAAGTGTCTTCAAATATCGCTGTTAAGTCAAGGTCATCACATACTCCATGGAAGTTAACATTTTATTTTTTTTGTAGCTATGGAAATTGTTTTACCATGATTTTGCTGTTAGTATGTTTTTCTCCCTTTTGCGCGTGAGTGACTCTATGATCCCAGGCCATAGCTGTCTGTCTGAATGTGTCTGTCTGTCTGTGTGCTCGATATCTCAATCAAGTCTGGTGCATAGAATCAGTTTGCAAATGGCAAGAACTGATTAGTTTGGGCGGGTTTGGCTACTTAATTTTTGCTTATTTGCATAATTAATGATTTTAGAAAAAACGGATATACATTAAGCATTACTGGACACAATCTGATGAGATTTGCTACAAATGTTGATCACACCAAGATGTATCAGCCGTGAAAGACATTAAGGGTTGACATGAAAGATAAGTGTTAATTTACATATTTAATGAACTTTCCTAATTAGGGATATATATCTGAATTGACTAGACCAAAGTTGATGAATCTTCCTACATATATTTAAGATGCTATAATACAATATTATTGAAAGTAGTTAAGCTTTTTTACTTCAGCCAATTTCTACTTTGCATATTTGATAACTTTATTAATAGGGGATATCTATCTGTATTGACTAGACCTGTACTGTAATATGTGACCCTCCCCTATTCTCGTGTCTAAACTGTGACCCCCTGTCCGACATTCTAAAGTTTGACCCTCGCCCCAACCACTGCAGTATTCTCCCCAGGAATTACTGAAACAGTATCAGCCAATTTACATAACAATTGGTTTAATTGTTACTTAAGTTAGCGACAAATTACGGAGGGGAGGGCTGGTGTTTTGGGAGGGACATTCGCAATTATCACGCAAGCCTTTTTGAAGGGATATTTCACGCATATGAGGTCACAATATTTTGTGCAACTATAAGAAGGCAAGATGTAGCTGATACAGTGCTTCATCCCAAAATATCAATTCATAATACAGGGAGTCTATCAGGCAAAGTCATGACAATCCCCCCACAAAATAAGCTATATCTGTACATTATATAGTACATTATATATGTTTGATAATATATTGAAGTGTGCTTTGTTTGATGTGGGAAGTAACGTGTGCACTTGTGTACAAAAAGTTGAATTTTTGAATAATTTTTAAATACAAAACTAGGTACATCTGTGTATTTATGTACGCTTGATTATTGATATTAATGTTCTTGATTAGACTAGGGTGGTTGCAAGCCTATGAGTATGCAATAAATTCGATTTTGGGCTTTATATGGTGATTCACTGTAGATGGTAATCTATGAGAGAACTATGAACAATTTTTTTCCAATATAAAACTTTGCATTTATGTACATTCCATAATTGATATACACTTTTCCACCTGTTGCATATGCTTTTGTCTCTTGTCTTTCGTCAGTTTTAACTGTTCAAGGTGTTTAATCTAGGATCCCACAGCATCTTCCTTGCTTGTGAAACTTGTGGATAATGTGTATGTATTTAAAGGAATTGGCATATTTCGTCGGTGATTTCCTATACAGGAAATATCACATTGGCAATCAAAGGTTTGGCCGTAAAATCAGTTCCTGTCAAAATTGACCCACCCCTAAATAAGATAGTTTTATAAAAATAACCCTCCCGCTTTAAGTTTTCTACACCGGCCCACCCCCTGTAATTAGTGAAGCTCCCTTAGTCTATATATGTGCCGTCAATTTGATGTGGACATAGTAATATTTCCATGAGAGCATGGCAGAGTTGTGTGCGTTCAGTGTCAGTGTTATAAGACCAATCCCACGCCGAGTCAACCCCTGTGTACTGTACAGGAATAGTATGTATGGACACGAAGCTGACCACCCAGGCTATTCTGTGAATGAGACTCAAGCCTTTCATAATTAGGGACTGGTCAGTTTCTTCAGCCCGGGGGG
>LD348480.1:90298-112106 GCA_001465055.1 Ptychodera flava | reverse complement strand
CCGCCCCCCCCCCCCCAGGCCGAAGAAACTGACCAGTCCCTTAGTAGTTATCTGAACTGTACTACTTGAGAAACTGCACTTTAGAAATAACGGGCTACGCGCTGACTATAAATGTTTATTTACGGGCAAGGGCGAGAGGAAAGCCAAAAGTTACTTTTGGCTTTCTTCTCGCCCTCGCCCGTAAATAAACGTTTTTCCCATTATTTTAACAATGATCCCAAAACCGTCAAAATTTACGAAAATTTCCCAAGCGATCGACAACGGGGCCTAAGAACTTGCCAGTAAGAACTTGCCAGTGAGTAGTGCGCGCGCTGTAAATATTTTGCAAAGCCGGAGATTTTTTTCATAAAAAAGTGTCTAAACTTGGCTCACAAGTGTTCCATTTTATTTTGTGATTGACTATGATCTTTGTACAAATTACAATTTGCGTTTTAGCTGAAAAGTTTTGATGTTTACTATTTTATTCATTGTTGTCGGTCACATGGTTCAGCTCGACCAATTAAAATGCGACGGACAGGGCATGGTAATGTAATGGGCTATAACGCCTAAAATACTACAGCTGGAAATCTGTTCATCCACCGCACTGACGCCAGACGTGGGAGTCTATAGAGACTGCCAGAACATTAGGAATGATACGTATTGAATGGGGTCGAATATCAGGCTCGCCGCCTGCATCGTGTAAAGTTAGCATTTACCAGCCACTATATACAGTCGTTTATTTCTGCTATTCGTGCCATGAATTACATAACTCTAGTAAATTAAATAACCAAGTAAGAACGAGTTCACCATTTGGCAAGGTCCAGAGTGCAGCATGATGCCATGCAGTAGGGTCCCGACTAGACAACCGGTAATTTTCAATCAACCTTCCGATGGACTGCATCCTGTCAGTTTCATGGTTGGAACTCTCTTTAGTTCGTATGCTTGGCTATACAAGAAAAAGCGTCCTACTTTAAATTATGCTCTAAAATGTCCTCTTCCATTAGAAATGTCAACGATGCGATTAGCCAATTACTCAGCAATAAATCAAAACATGGCTTGGCGGCCATATTGGCTCTGAATATTTTCTTGTGTCGGTGTCTGACTAGACTAGCCTCAAGTTTGTGGGCATATAAGTATCAAAACAGAATTAACTGAAGGAACTTGAATAAACTCAATCGACTGTCACGTTTGTGGTGAGGCGACATTGAAGCATTGTTCTCTGCTATGCTCATGTGTCGATCGGAGGGGTGTCAACGCGATGGCCTTGGCTAGCTGTAACTTGTGCTGCACGCAGAGGTAAAAAAGCCAAGCGACCGGGGTCAGCCTGGCATCTCAGGTGTTTTATTTATGTACTCCATTAAAGCACAGGATCAATTCCGAAGGCAGTAAAGCCTGATAAAATTATTATTCTGCTCTGATAACTTTTGTAAAGAACAGGCCACTAAGATCTACAATTTTCTTGATTTCCTGTGAAGCTGCGGATTGTTTGCGTTGACATACTCGACTCTATAGCGGCCGGTCGGTCTAGGCAGACATTTCACGCTGAAAGAACTGAGGCACGAAATCTACGCTCACATCTTCAACACTTACATTAGCCTCTTCATCACTGGCTAGCCTCTAAATCAATCATTCCAAACAACATTGTATTGCAGGAGTGATTGTCCCTTTCCAAATAATAGACAGAACTTGAGATAGATGCCATTCTGCAATCGTGTGTATAGCTTCTCCGTTCTACACTCACTAACGCCACTTATGACGTCACAGAAATGGACGAGTTCCTCACGGAGGTTTTATCGTCAGCCATGAACATTTTTCATTCTCACAATTATTTATAAACAGAAAAAAGGAAAAAACACCACCATTCAGCTTCGAAATAGTATTATTATTTATTGACAAAAAATAAAAAAAATTCTGTAAGATATACCCTTTAATATGTTGTCTGAGGTGTTAAATATATTGTCCTAAGGATTTCATATGTTATCCTTGGCATTTACCATATGTCTTAGGCATTTGATATGTTGTCTAAGGCTTTTAATATGTTGTCCTAGGCTTTTAATATGTTCCCCTAAGCATTTATCATATTGTCCCAGGCATTGAATATGTTGTCCTGTGCATTCAATGTATTGTCCGCGGCATTCATTATGTTGTCCAGGGAATTAATATGTGATTTTAATGGGTGATTTTGTGTCATTGGTATAGAAAGTACTGTCCTGCAATAAATGCACATTATCAAATATGTGACGAATTGTAGAGCATGACTGATCAGCATGAATTATTTTGAAAGAACATTACGTAAACGAATTGAGACAGATTTCGTGACAATTTTATAATCACTCCATAACAAGCTAATTGGTCTCCATTTCTTAACTAAGTTAAGTGTTGTCTCCGGCTTTCGAATCAAAACTCAGCACTCCTCTCCGACAAGAAACAGGAAGCTGATCATTACAGAAACACTTAACGAACACTTTATGACCAATAACAGACCAAAATGTTTTATAAAACTCATTAGGCAAACCATCCATTCCTGGAGTACGATCAGTTGGAAGTTGTTTAACAGCAAATGTAAGTTCATCTAGAGTAATTTCACCATCAGGTTGATCACGATTTTCCTCATTTAATTGCGCCAAATTGTCGACAATTGCAGATTTTGCATCAACATCAACATTTTCAACAGAATAAAGATCCTTGTGGAAACTGTGAACAATGACACGAATTTTTTCAGAATTTTCCGTAATTGAGCCATCAGCACGTTTCATGTGTATAATGGGCTTTGACCTTCCCCTTTCTCGTTCAAGGGAAAAGAAGAAACTGTTCGAGACATCACTGTGGGTAAGTAATTGATGACGAGATCGTACAGCTGCACCTCTGCTCATCAGGTCTACCAACTGAGCCAGAGAACTTTTCTTTTGTTGGTATTCATCAAAGAGACTTTTATCTTTGTGTAAACTTTTCTCAAGTTCTCGAATTTCCTTCTCCAACCGCAATTCATCCCAATTGAGGTTGTACTGGTTTGAAGCACAATACTGCTAAATTAAAAGTTTGATTTTCCATTTTCCAATCTCCCACCATGTCCAAAAATCACAATATTGATTCTGTCGCTGTCTCCAGTTTAACCAAAACTGCAAAATGATGTCTTTATACAGTTCATGCTTCAAGATGCTTGTATTGAGACACCATATTGGGTTGTGGTGTTTGACTTCTTTCTGTGTTACCCTTAACTTTACCAATGAATGATCAGAAAACGTGAGCGCAGAATGATGAATTGAAGCCACCATGATGCTTGATTTCATCCACTTGTTGATGTAAATCCAATTGCATCTTGGCCTAGGAAATAGCACACGGAAACTACTGAGGTAATCCGCAAAAAATCTCTTCAATCGAAAGTTCAAACACACGAAAAGCTTTACAGCAGCAGTCCACAACCGGAGCAAAAGGAGATCAGACAACGATCTAAGTCCGGAAATCACTGAAGGACTCAAAAACTGTAGGAAAACGCAGAGCACACTACCACGACGTGTACACATGCGTAGTAGTAGTAGTAGTAGTAGTAGTAGTAGTAGTAGTAGTAGTAGTAGTAGTAGTAGTAGCAGCAGCAGCAGTAGTAGTAGTAGTAGTAGTAGTAGTAGTAGTAGTAGTTTTCAAACCATCGTTTATTCACTATATACACAAAATTGTACAAAGACTAACCAGATATGAACTGAATATGCTCACGTGTTTCACAACAGGTTCATTAATAGTAGTACGCTTCTCAGAACAATAAGATATATGTTATCACTATATGAAGCAGGTGTTTTTCAACATCGCACAGTACTCTCAGATTTTAATCACTAATTAAAAAACTGTAGTGAATATGCAAATGAGCTGTTCATTAACTTGACACTGCTCAATGCTTCATGGGACAATTAGATATCCATCAGATCAACATTTGTAGCACGTTTTATTTAATTTAATGCTGTAATTTTAGAGTAATGTCACTAATTACAAAGTTTATTAAATATGCAAATAATCTCTAAATTAACTTGACACTGTTCAATGATTCATAGCACAATTAAATATTTATCAAATCCATATCTGTAGCATGTTTCAGTTTCACAAAATTTGGTGCCGTAATATCAGAGCTATATACCTAATTACAAAATTTATTAAATATGCAAATGAACCCCTCAATTAACTTTACACTACCTAAATGCTTTACAACACAGAAAGATATCTGTCAGATCAGTATATGCAGCAGTATTCATCACATTTGATGCAGTTATTTCGGAGTTATATGACTAATTATAAAGCTTCATGAAATATGCAAATGAGCTAATTCTTAACTTGACACTGTTCAATTCTTCTCAGTGCAATTGGATATTTATCATATCAACATCTGTAGCAAGTTTCATCAAATTTAATGCTGTAATTTTGGTGTAATGTCACTAATTACAAAGTTCATTAAATATGCAAATAAACCCTTAATTAACTTCACACAACTAAATGCTCTACACCACAATTAGATATATGTCGGATCAGTATCTGCAGCTGATTTCATCAGATTTGGTGCAGTTATTTTGGAGTTATATCACTAATTACAAAAATTCATAAAATATGCAAATGACCTATTTGTTAACTTGACACTGCCAAATGCTTCGCAGTACAATTAGATATTTATCAAAACAATATCTGTACCCAATTTCAAAGACTTGGGTGCCGTAATTTCAGAGTTATATACCTAATTACAAAGTTCATTAAATATGCAAATGAACCCTTAATTAATTTCACACTACTAAATCCTTTACACTACAGTTAGATATCAGTCGGATCAGTATCTGCAGCATATTTCATCACATTTGGTGAAGTTATATCGGAGTTATATGACTAATTACAAAACTTCATAAAATATGCAAATGGCCTATTTACTAACTTTACACAGCCTAATGCTTCTTAGTATAATTAGATATATATCAGAGCAATATTTGTTGCAAGTATCATCAAGTTTGGTGCAGGAATTTCAGCATTATCTCACTAATAACAAAAGTTCATTAAATATGCAAATGACAAGGTAATTGACATGACACTCACAGTATCATCATAATGTTCTGAAATTGTCATCTGTGAAAAATTTCATGAAATTTTGTGCAGTATTTCTTGATATATGTCTACACTGTCATTACGTCTCCATAGGGAAACCATTGTACGGAAAAAAACGATATTGCATAACTCATTAATATGCAAGCCACACCAACCAAAATATAATCAGTTCGTGGAAGTAGCATATGGTACCTGTGTACCAAATCTTACTTGAATCCGTTCAGGCGTTTTTGAGTTATCGTGTAAACAGACAGACAGACAGACAGACACACACACACACTAACACACACACACACACGGACAGACAGACGGGCATCGCTATGACATTAGCCCACGTGTTTACACACGTGAGCAAAAAATCAGAAAACGGAAAACGGTTTCCAAAAAAGAAAAAGGTGAAAAAGATAACCTGCGAAATAAAATGAATTTACAAATATTTACAATATAAGTACAGAGAAATTCAAAACCGGCGTGAGAACAAAGACGAAATTCCGATGACGAAAGATACTTGAGATACAGGTACGAAAACGGATATCGATGATAAGCGAGGAAATAGTTTCAGGATACAGTTCAACACTACCTATTGGAGAGAACAGAACTTATGTTGTTTAGAGTATGTATGACCCTCCATCAGACTTTTATCCGATCCGAAGATCCCGTGAGGAGTACGGTGCCCAGAGTTTAAAGTCGACAACGACCGGGAAACAAGGAACTGTCAGTATATTTGTGTGCAGGGAAAATACAGGAACATGAAAGAAAACAAGGTTAAATTAAATCGTTAATGACAAGGACTCCATTATCATTAAAGCTACAAAGGGCGTCATTAGTCGTCCAAGTGTTCTTGAAAATGGCAAGTTGATTGTTAAGTTTGTGGTGCAAAAATTCAATTTGAATTCGCGATTTAAGACGAGTTTAAAAAAATTGCATAGGGCCAGTAGGAAAATTGTTCATAAGTCTTTTATTTCTACGACAAAGGTACATCGACGTTTTCGCGAGAGCATTGATAAAGACAAAGAGACGATTTGCTTGTTTCGAGATGAATTTTCCTGATTTGCGAGGTGGGTTTAAAATTAACCAGTGAATGGGAATGGAAATACTGTTATCATTCAGCAGAAGCTTTGATAATGTTTTCAAGGCAAAGATAAGGTCTTTATTATGATTACAATCGTAAAATATATGAAGGAGATCGTCGGGTTTTCCACAAAAAAACGCAATAAGAGCTTGTATTGAACCCCATTTTGAATAAAACTCTCTCCGTGGAAAACGCGCCATGCATGATCCGCCACAGATAATCACCTTCTCTCTATGATAACGGAGGACTATAACAGGCTTTAAAATTTGGAACAATTGAATTTGAAAGATTAAGAATGGAGCGCCAGATAGTATCAGCAGTATTTGGAAGGCGTTCTTTTTGCAGAATATTGACCAAATACTTGTAAATGGCACCCTTTTCGATTTTTTACAAGGGAAACTTGAGGTCATTAGAATAATGCAATTCAAATGAATAATGAAAATGAGCAACATCATTTGAAATTTCACCTCTAAGATAGGAATTAATACTATCTGTCCACTTTACAGGGATTGCTTTGAGAATATCACTGTAGATGACTTTTACAATAGGGCGAGAATGAATGCTTAATTTAGAAAAAAACTTCTAAATCAGAAACCATTTTTTTTCTTTGAAAGTCAATGAGGTCTTTGATTTTGGTGAAACCCGCGTCTATAAAACAGTCAGTTTTCAACCGCTCTTGTGTTACTGGATGGAGAATTATAAAAAAGGGGTTCATTAAGAATTTCATGAATATTTGAATTGGTTTTGCGAATTTTGGAAACAGATTGCCAGCATGAAAGCAAATCATTGTGAAATTTTGACGAACAGATGAAAGGAGTGTCAATGTCGACAGCGAGGAGTTCGGTGAAATAAGACAGATTATGGACTTGTTTGAAGTAATAGTCAACAAAGCTGAAAACGGGATGTTTGTTGTCAGAGTACAGATATCTCTGAATAAATTGCAGACGGAAAGATTTAATACGGGATTGTAAGTGGGCAAGTCCTTGACCACCTTTGTGTACTGGCAAGTATAATTTCTCTGCCGGAATCCAATGCCTGCCTTGCCAAAAGAAATCCAAGATGAGTGACTGGACGAACATTATGGTACTAGTTGGCGGACATAAGGAAATAAAACGATATAAGAATTTGCTGGTCAATAAGCTGTTGATTATAAGAACTCTACCCTATACGAAATATTTGGAGCATACCGATTCCAAAATTCAAGTTTATTTGAAAGAGTATCGACCAAATCTGTCCAGTTTTTATTAACAAAAAGATCATCATTGCCGAGATAAACGCCGAGAATTTTTAGACCGGTACTATTCCATTTTACGTTAAGTGGTTCACACCTACGACCTCGCCAGCAACCTGCCCAAAGACCTTCAGTTTTAGCAAAGTTCGTCTTGCATGGACGCAGCATTGTTGATATTCAACCAATGGCGGAGTTTATTGATATCCTCGTCTCGAGTAATGAGAAAATCTACATCATCAGCATAGGCGGAAAGATAACAGTGGGCTTTATTAGTGAGAGGAATAGTTAAGCCTTTGATATCGCTTTTTGTGCGTATTTTATGAAGCAAAGGTTCAATTGCAATAGCGTACAGCTGACCAGACAGAGAACAGCCTTGACGAATACCCCTTTCAAAGAAAACTGGGGAAGTGAGAGTGTTCTTAACACGAATTAGGCTTTGGACATTAGAATACAAAAGAGTGATATAATTAATGAAATTTTGGCCGAACCCAAAGGCTTTAAACGTATTTAACAAGTAACTATGATTAATTCTGTCGAAAGCCTTCTCTTGATCAAGAGCAACGATAGCAAGCGGAATATTATTTGAATTTGCTAAATGTAGACTATTTCTCAGAAAACTGATATTACCATGAATCTGCCGACCAGGAATGCTGCAGGTCTGATCTTCGTGAATGATAGAACTAAGAACATTCCGAAGACGGAAAGAGAGTGTTTTGTGAGAATTTTATAGTCGCTACAAAGAAGACTTACTGGACGCCAATTTTTTAACTTCGTTGAATCACCTGACTTTGGTAAAAGGCAAACAACTGCCCGTCTGCAGGACAATGGCAGTTCACCATCACTGATAGAGTTGAGAAGCACTTCGTGTAGATCATTGCCAATGATCGACCAGAAAGTAGTATAGAATTCTTTTGGGAGACCATCAATACTAGGGGAACGACCTGTCGGGAGATTTTTAGCAGTAAAAGAAAATTCATCAAAAGTAAGAGGGCTGTCTAAGAATTCTTTGTCAGTATCTTTAAGTTGTGGTAAATTTTCATGAAGACGTCTTTCAGCATTGTTGTCAGTTGGGTCAGGAGAAAAAAGATTTTGATAAAATGAACGGGTTAAATTACGAATTTCCTTTTGATCTTCTGTGAGGGAGCCATCCATTTTTTCAAGATGGATGATAGGATTTCTTTTGCCATTGCGAGATTCAATATTTTTAAAGAAAGTATTCGGTGCATCGACTGTGTTAATAATTTTGTGTTATGCACGAATGGCAGCTCCTTTCGAGTCATGATCGATGATTTCTTTTAGAAGGAGCTTTTGTGTTGTAACTCTCAACCAGAGACTGATTTTTATGAAGATTATTTTCAAGCTGAAGAATTTCTATTTCGAGACTACGTTTCAAATGAATCTTTTCAGCTTGTCTGTGGGAGGAATACTGCTGAGTCAACTGTTTGATCTTATTTTTTCCAGCATCCCACCAAAATTGGATCTTTGTATAATTTGATTTCAGTTGTTGCCATTTGGACCAAAATAACGAAATAAGCTCAATATATTCGTCTTCTTTCAGAACATCTGTGTTTATGTGCCAGACTGGATTGTGATTGTCAGTGTTTCTCTGAGAAATAACCAATTTGACAGCTGAATGATCAGAGAAACAAAGAGAAGAATTTATGATGGAGCAAGAACGAATACAAGTTGAAAAATGTTTGTTAACATAAATGCGATCAAGTCTAACATGTGTGTTGTTACGAGACCAGGTATAATTACGTTCAGACTTATATTGATTACGCCAGGCGTCAACAAGTTCAAAACGGTGAAAAATCTTGTCAAGAAAGAGAGAAGTACGCGGATCAGGTTCACTACCAATACGATCGATCTCGTTCACTGTACAATTAAAATCTCCACCAAGAAAAATCGGATCTTCATTTAGAGTAATCAAATGATTTTTAAGAACTTTAAAGCACTGGAGGCGATCCGAGCCATTAGCAGGGGCATAAACATTGATAATGTGCACAGGGAAATCATCAATTGTAACGTGAGAATGAAGAAGGTGGCCCTTTATTAACTCTTTTTGGACAGAACAACTACTCTGAGATTGTTTGGAAAAAGAATTGCAACTCCTCCCTGATTAGCAGAATTGTGAGAAAGAAGAACAGAACCTTTCCAAAGAAGATTCCAAATTTTCTCATCACCAGGCAAGGAATGGGTTTCTTGAAGAAGATGAATATCTGACGGAACTTCATTTTAAGATATTCAAGGACTTGGTATCTTTTCAGAGAATCCCGACATCCTCTTACGTTTAAAGACAACATCGAAATGCTTGCCATGCTAACTAGAAATAACAGAGAATGATACAACATAAGAGAATACTAATGAATGGGTTTGCCAGTTGCTCTAATATGTTTTTGATCTTGGAATTTATCTTTTGGACCCTTGCTTTCTGAGCTCCTGACAAGTGTTGGCATCTGCGATAATTATTGAAGGCGATACTTAGCAATTTGAGATCAGGACAGAATTCTATACATCTTGTGATGATTTTCTTTGAGTGAAGAGTGACTTCTAGAAACTCTTCTATAGCTTGAATTGATGGGGCTTGTCTATTTCGTTCAGCTGTCTGTGAAGTGTCTGATAATTCTGACGTCATTGATGTTGTTTCATCAGTATAATCGTCTTCAGCGTGTTTTTGTAGGTTCGCTAAAATTTGAGCTGGGGTGAGGAAAAGACTTTGCGATTGTCCAATGACGAATTGAAAAGGGTCGAGGAGACAAATCAGAGAGCTCGACAGAAATGGGATGATTTGGATCAGTCGAGCTAAGAGAGCCAGTAGCAGGGGAAAAGCATGGAGAGGGAGGGAAAGGTGAAGGAGGGGTTAGTACCCTCTCTTCGGCAGTTTTACCTGAGGAAGAGATACCTTTTTGAGACTTGTTAGATTCTGAGTCGTGTTGAGTGGCGTTCGGAATCTCATTACTGTTAATTTCCATATTATCACTGCTGTAGCTATTTTAAGGCTCGATGCATGTGTCAACGTGGTTTGAGGGAACATTGTCTTGATAATTATCTAAAATCGATACGTTGACATCTTGACAATTTTTCTTCAGACTGAGTGACATTGATTTCTTTTGCTGAAATATCGCTCGCATTTTTGTCGGTTGTTGACGCAGCATTAGTTTGTGGACTGTTATTTATCACATCATGGTCGTTTGATTGATTAACTAAATTATTTTGCAAGTCATGGTTATCAACAGGTGTGGATTTGTTGTCGGCATTTGTCCGAATTCCTTCCCCTTCCGCATCAACATTTTCAGTAACTTCGTCACCATTTTCAACGTTTTCATTCATTTCAGTTGTGTCCATTTCATTATCGTTATCATTTTCATTTTGAGAAGCTTGCATTAATAACAGGCACTTACTTTTAATGTGACCCGGCTCATAACTATTGAAGCACTTAACTTCGTCAAAAGACAAATAAATGCGATACGTTTTGTTTTCGAAGACAACGTAGCTGAGTAATTCGGCATCAGTAACCGTAGGTAAAATATACATTTGACGTCTGAAAGATTTAATGTGTTTCAAGTCATCCGATTTAATGCCCAAAGGAATATTTCTCACGCCACCGACAACCTTGCCACATTTACTCAATTCAACGATAAAAACTTCGTTAGGAATGAAAGGGGGAACTCCAGATAAAATTACTTTTGTAGCTGGTTTGACTAGTGGTTCCGGTGTAATCCAACACCCGTCGATATCAATACCTTCCAAACAAACCGCTTCAACCCAATTTGTCGAGCTCAAAAACACAATCACAGCTCCATTCACTCGAGAAGCAGCTAAAACATTTTGCGGACCAGTAACTTTGGCAATGCCCTTAACATAAGATTCAACACTTCAACACTTACTCCTCTGACGGACAAACATTTCAACCCATGCTTCCTTGTCCTCCCTCTATACGACTGGCTTGAGGCCGCCATCTTACCTCGGTGGCCCTGCCAGAGCCAGCCGAAACAAAATCCGTCGCAATCTACCAAAATCCAAGAAATACACAACAAATAAAATAACTAACCACTAAATGGAGTCACTTAGTTGACAAATCCAAGCGTAGAGATGACGGATATCTTCACAAACGACCAGAAACTAAAGAGCTCTCCAGAGACACGTCTGCACCGTAGCATAGTAGTAGTAGTAGTAGTAGTAGTAGTAGTAGTAGTAGTAGTAGTAGTAATTTTTCAAATATCTTTATTTCACATAGGTCTCTACATACTAAAACTGTTAAAGGAAATTTTTACATTGCCAGGAACCAAAGAAAATATAAGATACAAATAAAAGAATATCATTACAAAGTGATGGTCGGCATTGAACAGAAAACTTCATGAATGACAAAAGAAAATGTCAGCATGAAAGACATATCTTAAACCTATCACATAATAATTCAAACATGACACAACCTAGCGATGGACAAAAAAGGGAAGTTTCTTAAATGTGAAAATTGAGTTGACCATCATGAGTGTCACAAAGAACATCATCAATAGCCAAAATAATATTAAAAGAATGTAAATTTTCATTGAGATGATAATACTCAAATTCAACTCTCAATCTGGAGGAAATCTTGCTTTTAAATATGTCCAAAGGATCAACAGGGCCCTTGTTTCTAAACACATTTCTTCTTGCTAAATGAATACACAACTTAGCCATTGTAGAAAGGTAAATAAAAAGAGACGTTGCACGTCTATGAATAAATACAGAGTTTTTAACAGGAGGATTAATGAAAAACCATGCAATGTTTACAGCTTGTCCAGGTAAAACTAAACGAGATGTTATAGTGGAAATAACACTTAAAAGCGGTTGAATGTTTGGACACTCAAGGAAAGTATGTAAAAGGGAATCAATGTCATTACAGAGAGAACAGTTGGCATCTGAACGAAAACCAGCACAGAAAAAAAAGAACTAGTTTGATAGGCTCCGTGCATAATGCGCCATTGTAAATCCCCTTCTTTCTTTATGATGGGATCACAATAACATGAAACAAAGTTTGGTTTGATGGAATGTGGAATGCTCAAATGTCCCTCCGGATGGTGTCTAATCTGTCTGGTAAACATGCATAATGATGAACCATTATCAAGTACTTGTAAATTGCATCTTTCTCTATTTTACATAGAAAATAGTTGTGCTCTGTAGAATGTTGCAGCTGAAAAGAATACCCAGTATCTGGCGCATTGTTTTGATTGTTGTTACAAAAAAGATTTCAATGTCGGATTTCAAACGAACAGGAATAGCCTTGTAAATACATTGTAAAGACAAAGAAATAATACGCTGTGAATGAATCGCAACTCTATCACACAAATCTGAAGAAGTTAACCAACGATTTTCCACAGTATTGAATATATCACCTATAGTTGTAACGTTAGCATTGACAAAGGCTGGTACAGTAAAAGGAGACTTATGAACGGGATGCATAATGAGTGGATTTTGAAAAAGAGGCTCTTTAAGAATGTCAGAAACACTCAGTGGGATTCCTTTACGAATTTTGTCAACAGAATTCCAACAATGTAATAAATCATGATGAAAAGCAGGAATAGCAGCATTACAAAAATCAATGTCAGTCGTTAGAAGTAACTGTTTGTCATAATTGAGACCACCAACTCTTCTAAAATAAAAATCTGTGAAATAATACGACGGATGATGAACATCCTGATACAAATACTTTTGAATGTAGCTGAGACATAAAGAAATACAACGAGTTTTAAGATGAATAAGGCCTTGGCCACCTTGAATGAGAGGTAAGTACAGAGTTTCCGAAGGAATCCAATGAGGTCCTTGCCAGAAAAATCTCAGAAAAAGGGTTGGAAGGTAATAAATTGTTTGATCATCGGGAGTTGTACAAGTCAATCTGTGAAGTAATTTTGATGCAACCAGCTGATGAATGACTAAAACACGACCTCTGTAAGACATGCCAGTTGCAAAAGACGACCAAAATTTCACCTTGTTTTCAGTGATGTTCACTAATTCAGACCAATTTTTCTGACAATAATTATTTGAGTTACCAACATACACACCGAGCAGTTTTAACCCTGTTCAGTTCCATTTGATATTTAATGGCGTTTCAGTAGGATTTCGCCAACTACCAGCCCAGAGACCTTCAGATTTCTTTAGGTTTACTTTGGCATTAGACGCATTTTCATACAACTCAAGAGTGGACTTTAAGTTACTAAAATCTTCATTTCTAGTAATAAAAACTTCAACATCGTCAGCATACGCAGAAAGGCATGTAGGACTAGGAGCTTCTGGTATTATCAATCCCCTTATGTTACTGTCATTCCTAATCTTATCTAAAATGGTTCTAAGGCAATCACATAAAGTTGACCAGAAAGTGAGCAACCTTGACGAATCCCACGATTTATTGAAATTGGAGAGGTAATGGAACTATTTATCTTTAAGACTGACTGAATTTCTGTATAGGGTGTTTTAATGTAATTAATAAAGCGGGGGCCAAAACCAAAAGAGCTCAGAATTTTAAAAAGGTAATCATGACTGACACAGTCAAAAGCCTTTTCCTGGTCTAGAGCAACAATACCCAGAGGTGAGTTTGTGTCATTGGCATAGAAAATACTATCCTGTAATAAATTCACATTATCAAATATGTGACGATTTGGAATAGAGCAGGACTGATCAACATGAATTATTTTGGAAAGGACATTACGTAAACGAATTGAGAAAGCTTTCGTGACAGCTTTACAATCGCTACATAACAAGCTAATGGGTCTCCAGTTCTTGACTAAAGTGTTGTCTCCAGCTCTCCGACAAGAAATAGGAAGCTGATCATTACGGAAACACTCAATGAATACCTTATGAAGGTCTTGTCCAATAACAGACCAAAACGTTTTGTTAAATTCATTAGGCAAACCATCCATTTCTGGAGTACGTCAGTTGAAAGTTGTTTTACAGCAAAAGTAAGTTCATCAAGAATAATTTCACCATCAAGATAATCACGATCTTCCTCATTTAATTGCGCCAAATTTTCGAGAATTTCCGACTGAGCATCAACGTCAACATTTTCAGCACAATAAAGATCCTTGTAGAAACTGTAAAAAATGTCACGAATTTCATCAGGATTTTCCGTTATTGAGCCGTCAGCACGTTTCATGTGTATAATGAGCTTTGACCTTCCCCTCTCTCGTTCAAGGAAAAAGAAGAAACTGTTTGAGACATCTCTGTGGGTTAGTAATTGATGACGAGATCGTACAGCTGCACCTCTGCTCTCCAGGTCTACCAACTGAGCCAAAAAACTTTTCTTTTGTTAGTATTAGTTTTAGACTTTTATCTTCGTGTAAACTTTTCTCAAGTTCTCGAATTTCCTTCTACAACCGCAATTCATCCCATTTGAGGTTGTACTGGTTTAAAGCACAATACTGCTGAGTTGAAAGTTTGATTTTCCATTTTCCAATCTCCCACCATGTCCACAAATCACAATATTGATTCTGTTGCTGTCTCCAGTTTAACCAAAACTGCGAAATGATATCTTTATACAGTTCATGCTTCAAGGTGCTTGTATTGAGACACCATATTGGGTTGTGGTGTTTGACTTCTTTCTGTGTTACCCTTAACTTTACCAATGAATGATCAGAAAACGTGAGCGCAGAATGATGAATTGAAGCCACTGTGTAAACCCTGTCAAGACGAGCCTTTTTGTAATTTCTGTGCCAGGTGTAATTACGGCTGGCTCCATGATAGTGACGCCAACTGTCAACAAGCCTGTACTTGTGGATTGAATTATTAAAATAGCGAACTGCACACATGTCAGACTCCTTACAATTGATTCTGTCCAATTCTTTATTCAGATACAATTAAAGTCTCCACCAAGAATAACTACACTGTCAACATCTAAACTTGATAGCAGATCATTCAGCTTGGTAAAACACCACAACCGTTCATTGGAAATAGTATGTCCATACACATTTATTCAATTAATAATGTTGACTAGGCTGCCATCAACGTTTGCTTGCACGTGCAGTAAATGTCCAGGAATTGGTTCTGATGTACGACTGATATCAATTGTAGAGGATGGCGAAAATGCCCCGGCGAATTGTCAACCGTGATGTACCATGATCAACAGGGTATTTGATGGTTTTTGATGTTTGACCATGAACTACCATGGTTGGCTATGATATGAGACCACCGTAAGCAGTCAAATACCTTGGTCTATCACAGTTGACCACGGTCTATCATCGCTGATCTGTTCATGATTGTCGGCAACCATGGTCAACCATGTTATTTGATGACTGATTATATTTCTGACCATCGTTATCAATGATAAACTTATGGTTGACCATCGTCCTAGAATGACCAATTTTCTTGATGACCATATTTTAAATTTTTATTTCGGTTAAATTGTAATATTGCAAAATTCTCTTCAACAAATCATAAAGAATATTTTCAGGCAAAATTTAACACATGTGTCCACGATGAAGACAACAGGATACCAAATATCATAATCACTCAATAAATAAACAAAATCGAAGTAAGATATAGGTGGTATGTACTGTAAATTACCACATAATCCTTAAGAAAAAGAAAAGTCAAAGGATTAATGATTTGAGAAATACTATTTTTTGAAAAAAAAATTAGGTCAATTTGTGGAATGCACAAATTTATCAAACCATTGCCTTGGAATATGAAATAAATGTACTGAAAAACATCAATGCATGAAGGTTATTTCGCTGGACATTAATGTTTTTAAATGATAAGTTTCAAAAAAGCCGTGACAAATTTCAGGAAAAGAAACTACAATTTTTTTGTTTGGTTTACAAGTCATACCACTGAATAGCTGCAATGTAGCCCATGGGCCCTGTTCAAGGTTTTTCTGTGTTGCCGTGTAGCACCGAGCACTAAATAAGGCCATTGCCTCAGTCATGTGTCGATCAGAAAGTGTTACTGTCCTACGTTGATACATGCAAACACATTTAGAAAGGTCATTGGCTTAAAATCTGACTACTTACGATCGTTACTTGCATAATCATACATGTCGGAAGGCCATAGAGGTACACTGACTGATTTATAGTGTATAAAAGTTGGCATAAAAGTAATATACTCTCCCATTCTCGCAAAACTAATGTTTGAAAAGGCAGCGGCAGCAGGCAGGAGGTCACAGGTCAAACAGATCATCATGTATTCGAACTTTGACCTTACAACATCACGTGTTGTAAAACAAGACTTCTGATTGGCCAATTTTGCCAAGGTTGCCATTTTGAATTCCAGTGTTGGAATATGTGAGTCTGGATAATCATTCACTCCATTAAGCCACGGTTTTTGGGAGAAATCGTCGATTACTTCTCTCAGTCGACGATGAAGGGAACACAGAAGAGGTTTAGGAGAACAACTGTAATGTTTAAAGGACTTTGCCTGCGTTAGACATTTAGAGTTTATGTAAGTTATACTTCGATCAGTGGATGTCCGTTATTTACAGTGTAAATGGCCGGCCGTGGACATGTTGAATTTTCCAGCCTTTTCGTGACGTTTCAACTGAGAGTTTGCTACTTCCACACTTTCCACACCTTAGGGGACTATTTCAAACCAACCACTGTTCTTTGAGAAGTTGAGAACATATGGCGACAAGAAGTGATCTCTGTTCATATCGATTATGGATTGGTATGGTACTTATGGTAGCAACTCTACTGCATGCAGTGCATAGGAATAACATAGTATAAATCGGACATGATACAGTTTTATTCTCGACTCAGGTGCCGATCATTCGATGTCTTAATGATGGAAGAAATGTTTTCGGACTTGATACAACTACTCATTTTCCAAGTAGTACGGGTAGTGGCATGGTTTGTACTGTGATTCATTTCTTTTGCAAGTTTTACTGTTCATCAGCTCTTACCATGAAGGACACCACAGACTCAGCTGATCGTGATTTTTACATGTAGCAATTGAACATTGTTTTACCATGATGCCTTGTTTATTTTGGCTGAAACTCAACATCTAATGATAAAACATCAAATCAAAGTTCTCATGTTTTCCATGTACACTTCATTTTCAGGAAAGGCATTTTGAAATATATAAAGTGAAATTTATTTGTCAACAAACTACATGTAACAAAAATTGCAAAGTTTTTGAATAAGTTTTTCATAGTTAAATTTTTATATATATATGTGAATTTAACATAACATTTTTTAACTGATCAGTTTCCATTTGATACACATTTTAAATATTGTGATCTGTTAATCTTACCGTTCCAGGTCTTTCAAAGGACAGATTTTGCATTTTTTTGTATATTCCATTATCAGATTGCACTTAGTACGTGAAATCCAAAAAAGATATCAACAAAAGTACCAAGAATTTATAATCATTATTCTTCCAACACTAAATTCAATATTGATATATTTTTATAAACAGTTACATGTACTCGTTAAAAATTTGTGATGTTTCACTTTGTGATGACGTATCTGTATAATCTGTCAAAGCATTTTTAAACAGACAGAATTTATCAACAGACGTTCATGTATAATTCATTTCCTAAAATGTTGGTTATTCTTCCAACATATATAGATATGTTTTCTACTAGCATTAATATTTTGCATTCAGTATCCAGTATAATAGATCAAAGTACAAACGTTTTTATTTTGTATCTAACTAATATTTACAATGAAAACATATATTTAACAGCTCATTTCATGTTGAAACTACAATTATTGTATGTTCATAATAGAAGAGATATTTGTTTTATTGTACAGTAATATATTGTTTTTTAATGAAACATTTATTGCCTGAGAAGGTTTTTCTTTTACAGTCAAGTGTGATTGAATGTGTCCACTGGAATGAAGACGTGTTGGAAGTATATCCTCTCAACTTTTTCATGGCTGTTCAGACCTTCTGGCATCTGTATACATGACTCCAAGGTGAATTTTAGAATCTGCTGCTCACAAAGTAAACGTATCAAATGAGTTACTGGGTACTGGGTACATTTATATGTCACTTTAGAAAACTATCATTTGTATACAATACAGGGGAAGAAGCAGCACAATGATGTCATGTACCACATGCTGACTGTCAGAATTGCTGTGGAAAAGACAATGTCAGGATTTACAATAATCTGAATACCGTGAAATATTACAGGTAGTGTGTATGCTGTTGTTGAGCCAGCAGTTACCATGCCTTTCATATGAACCCTGCCCCTAATCTTCATGCACACTCCATACAAACACAATTTAACTTCTACTTCTCTGTGCAAATATATATTTTTTACTATTGCCCAAACTTGGTGCAAAGTTCATAACACTCTTAAAAACCATGGTCACCTGTCTTTGACCACGGTGGTGGCAGTGGTTGATCATGATTGACCATGAGTTTTGGCCATGTTTGACCATGTTAGACCATAGGAATTTGTGCCATTTAACAAACATGGTCGTCTATGGTTGACCGCGGTCATATAGCCATGGCTGACCATGGTTTTTTGGCAATGGTTGACGATGGTAGACCATAGTAATTTGTGCCATTTAACAAACATGGTCGTCAATGGTTGACCATGAATTAACATGGTACACCATGGTCATATGACCATGAACTAACATGTTAGTTCCTGGTTGACCATGTTCACTTTCGCCTGGGCAATATAGCAACACCTGCACTGTTTGTTGAACCATGCGACAAAATACAACGTCCTCTCCAAATCAAAGGCCATACTTTTTCATCACTGGGTATGCTGTGAGTTTCTTGTAAAAGGTAACAAGAATCCGGATTGGTATGCTTGAGAAAATCAAAAACTTGAAAGCGTTTCATCGAGTCTCGACACCACGAACATTCAGTGTTACACAGGACAGAGCCATGCATGTAAACAGGATTGAGAGATGCTTCCACATAACGAATATGAATTAAAGTGAAGACCCAATCGCAGTTGACCTACCAGTAGTTCTGATATAGTCCTTGATTTTCACGTACCAGTTTGTAGATGCGAGCTCTCGTTGCGCTGTTCACAGGCTGTGAAGAGCGATATCCCAGCAACATTTTTGCAAGCTCTTTCAAATGGATGAAAGTCAAAACAATCCTGAATAAACTTCTTTGAGTGCTTTGTATTTTCCAAAAAATTTGCAATCGATTGAGTCGATATATCATGGAGAAACGAAGAATCTGAAATGTCCGATAGCACAGATTCATTGTCATCAGTCTCTCTTTGCGATGAATCTTTCAAACTGTCTTCTGTTGACTGGCTTGCAATGCATTGAGTAGAAAGCCGTGAGAATGAGATGCTCTGAGAAACATCTGCAGACATATCCATGTCCATCGATGCATTGATCTTGTCTGCAATGTCTTGAGAATCCGGAATGAAATCAGAAAGTCCGGAGAGAACAAGCGATGGAGTGCAAGCCAGAGAAGACACCGAAGATTCCGAATCTTGCGTAAAACAGGTCCAGGGAAGGGGGAAAGGCGATGGAGGGGTTCGTACCCTCTCATCATCAGTAACATCGTCTACCTTTGAAATTCCGTTGTCATTAGTTCTGTCAGTGTTCAAGACAGTTTCTGTATCAATTTCTGAAGCCGGTTTACGTTGAACAATGTCAGTTTCGTTATTACAAACCATACTTTCTTGTTCCTCATTACCATTGCCATCACTGTTCTGTTGTGAGCTACTGTGTGTATCAATAACGTTTTCATCAGAAAAGTCCACGACGTTATTAACATCAGTATTATCAGCCATCGTTGTGTCTTCATTTCCACATTGACGTACAACTGTGTCGTGATTGAAAACAGTTGACGAATCACCACTGATTGGTTCCATCGGACGTTGAACAGATTCATTGTTGTTGGTCGGAATTTTGACACCTCTTTCAAGCTGATCGTCGTTAATTATTGTGGTATTGTCTTTTTCTTGCAATGTACCAGTTGATTCAGTTTGGAGTGATTGTTGACAATCACGCTGAACATGTCCCTTTTGACCACACTTGAAACATTTCATTTCTCCAGTTGAAAGATAAATTCTGTATCTTTTACCTTCGTATTCGACAGTCAAAGGTCCTTCCCATATACCGTGAAGTCGGCATCGATCAGCACTAAAGCTTGTCTTCGAAAGGATCTTACATGCCTAAATTGTTCACTCTTGCATCCGAGAGGAATTGTTTTGATTTTGCTCACCAGTTTACCAAAAGTAAAGACTTCACTTTCAATCACATGATTTGGAATAAACAGTGGAACCCCTAATACGATGACTTTTGTCGCTGGTTTCACAACAGGCTCAACTTGAATCGTGTAGCCGTTCAGTTCAAAACCATTCACACACACGTTTTCCACCCAGGTAACTGAGTTGAAATAAACGATAACTGAACCGTAAACTCTTGAAGCAGCGATGATATTCTGTGGACCAGTAATGTGGATGGAGACTACTTCCATGGATTCACACTTGACACCATGTTTCCTCGTGAGGCCGGCAAACGTAGCTAAGAGTCCATTGTCAATAAATGGCGAGGCCATCTTGGCCTAGGAAACAGCACACGGAAACCACTGAAGGAATCCGCACAAATCTCTTCAATCGAAAGTTCAAACACATAAAAAACCTGACAGTAGCAGTCCACAACTGGAGCAAAAAACGATCTAAGTCCAGAAATCACTGAAGGACTCAAAAACTGTAGGAAAACTCAGAGCACTCTACCACGACGTGTACACATGCGTAGTAGTAGTAGTAGTAGTAGTAGTAGTAGTTTTTCAAATATCTTTATTTCACATAGGTCCCTACATACTAAAACTGTAAAAAGAAATTTTACATTTCAAGGAACCAAAAGAAATATGAGATACAAATAAAAAATAAAAGAAAATCACTATAAAGTGATGGTCGGCATTGAACAGAAAACGTCATGAATGACAACAGTAAATGTCAGCAAGTAAGACACATCTTAAATCTATTTCAAAGATGACACAACCTGGCGATGCACAAAAGCAGGGAAGTATCTTAAATGTGAAAATTGAGTTGACCATCATGAGTGTCGCAAAGAATATCATCAAAAGCCCAAGTAATATTAAAAGAATGTAAATTTTCATTTAGACGATGATATTCAAATTCAAGTCTCAATCTGGTGAAAATCTTGCTTTTAAATATGTCCAAAGGATCAACAGGACCCTGGTTTCTAAACACATTTCTTCTTGCTAAATGTATACACAACTTAGCCATTGTAGAAAGGTAAATAAAAAGAGACATTGCACGTCTATGAATAAATACAGAGTTTTTACCAGGGGGATTAATGAAAAACCATGCAATGTTTACAGCTTGCCCAGGTAAAACTAAACGAGATGTTATTGTGGAAATAACACCTAGAAGCGGTTGAATGTTTGGACACTCAAGGAAAGTATGTAAAAGTGAATCAACGTCATTACAAAGAGAACAGTTTGCATCTGAACGAAAACCAGCACGGAACAAAAAAGAACTAGTTTGATAGGCTCCGTGCATAATGCGCCATTGTAAATCCCCTTCTTTCTTTATG
>LD348480.1:64647-80783 GCA_001465055.1 Ptychodera flava | reverse complement strand
CTCGTTGAGGTGTTCACGGGCTGTGAAGAGCGATATCCAAGCAACATTTTCGCAAGTTCTTTCAAATTTGGATTGAAGTCAAAACAATCCTGAATAAACTTCTTTGAGTGTTTTGTATTTTCCAAGAAGTCTGCAATCGATTGAGTTGATATATCATGGAAAAACGAAGAATCTGAAACGTCCGACAGCACTGATTCATTGTCATCAGTTTCCTTTGGCGTAGAATCTTTAAAACTTTCTTCTGTAGACTGGCTAGCAATATGTTAAGAAGAAAGCGGTGAGAAAGAGATGCACTGAGAATCAACTGTAGACATATTCATATCCATTGATGCATTGGTCTTGTCTGCAATGTCTTGAAAATCCGGAATGAAATCAGAAAGTCCGGAGAGAACAAGCGACGGAGTGCAAGCTGGAGAAAAATCTGAGGATTCTGAAGCTTGCATAAAACACAGGTCCGGAGAAGGGGGGAAAGGCGATGGAGGGGTTCGTACCCTCTCATCATCAGTAACATCATTGCCCTTTGAAATTTCGTTGTCATTCGTTCCGTCAGTGTTCAAGACAGTTTCTGTATCATCTTTCAAAGACGGTTCACGTTGAACAGTGTCAGTTTCGTCATCACAAACTATATTTTCTTGTTCCTCATTACCATAGGCATCACTGTTGATTTGCGGTGTATCAGAAATGTCCGCGACGTTATGACCATCAACATTACCAGCCATCGTTGTGTTTTCACGTTGATGTACATCTGTGCCCTGATTGAAAACAGTAGACGAATCACCATAGATTGGTTCCATCGGGCGTTGAACATATTCATCGTTGTTGGTCGGAAATTTAACACCTCTTTCAAATTGACTGTCATTAATTATGGTAGCATTGTCTTTTTCTGGCAATGTTGCAGTTGGTTCGGTTTGGGCTGATTGTTGACAATCACGCTGAACATGTCCCTTTTGACCACACTTGAAACATTTCATTTCTTCGGTTGAAAGAAAAATTCTGTATCTTTTACCTTCGTACTCTACAGTCAAAGGTCCTTCCCATGTACCGTGAAAGTCGGCATCAATCAGTATCAGAGCTTGTCTTCGAAAAGATCTTACATGCCTCAATTGTTCACTCTTACATCCGAGAGGAATTGTTTTGATTTTGCTCACCAGTTTACCAAAAGTAAGGAGTTCACTTTCAATCACATGATTGGAAATAAACGGTGGAACCCCTGATACGATCACTTTTGTCGCTGGTTTCACAACAGGCTCAACTTGAATCGTGTAGCCGTTCAGTTCAAAACCACTCACTCAAACGTTTTCCACCCACGTAATTGAGTTGAAATAAACGATGACTGAACCGTAAACTCTTGAAGCAGCGATGATATTCTGTGGACCAGTAATCGATGAAATAGCCTGTAAATACTTTTCGACAGAAACTCCTTCCATGGATTCACACTTGACACCATGTTTCCTCGTGAGGCCGGCAAACGTAGCTAAGCGTCTATTGTCAATGAATGGCGCGGCCATCTTGGCCTAGGAAACAGCACACGGAAACCACTGAGGGAATCCGCAAAAATCTCTTCAGTCGAAAGTTCAAACACACAAAAAACTTGACAGCAGCAGTCCACAACCGGAGCAAAATCAGATGAAACACCGATGTAAGTCCGGACAACACTGAAGGACTCAAAAACTGTAGCAAAACTCAGAGCACACTACCACGACGTGTACACATGCGTAGTAGTAGTAGTAGTAGTAGTAGTAGTAGTAGTAGTAGTAGTAGTAGTAGTAGTAGTAGTTTATCAAACATCTTTATTTCACACAGGTTCCTACATACTAAAACTGTAAAAGGAAATTTTTACATTGCCAGGAACCAAAGAAAATATAAGATAAACACAAATAAAAGGAAATCATCACAAAGTGATGGTAGGCATTGAACAGACAACGTCATGAATAATTAAATGTCAACAAGAAAGACATTTCCTCTTCCAATTGCAATTTATCCCATTTCAGGATGTACTGGTTCGAAGCACAATACTGCTGAGTTAAAAGTTTGATTTTCCATTTTCCAATCTCCCACTAGGTCCACAAATCACAATATTGATTCTGTCGCTGTCTACAGTTGAACCAAAAATGCGTAATTTACACATTGCATGCTTTAAGATGCTTGTATCGAGACACCATATTGGGTTGCGATGTTTGACTTGTTTCTGAGTTATACTTAACTGTACCAATGAATGATTAGAAAAACGTGAGCGCAGAATGATGAATTGAAGCAACTGTGATGCGTGATTTCATTCACTTGATGATGTAAATCTACTCAAGACGAGCCTTTTTGTCATTTCTGTGCCAGGTGTAATTACGGCTGGCTCCATGATAGTGATGCCAACTGTCAACAAGCCTGTACTTATGAATTAAATTATTAAAATAGTTAACTGCACACATGTCAGACTCCTCACAATTGATTCTGTCCAATTCAGAGTACAATTAAAGTCTCCACCAAGAATAACTACACTATCAACATCTAAACTTGAGAGTAAATCATTCAGCTTGGTAAAACACCCCAGCCGTTCATTGGCATTATTAATGTCCATACTCATTAGTAATATTGACTAGGCTGCCATCAACGTTTGCTTCCACATGCAGTAAATGTCAAGGAATTGGTTCTGATGTACGAATAATATCAATTATAGAGGATGGCGAAAACAATATAGCACTCTTTGTTGAACCATATGACAAAATACAACGTCCTCTCCAAATCAAAGGCCATACTTTGTCATCACTGGGTATGCTGTGAGTTTCTCGTAAAAGGTAACAACAAGCCGGATTGATATGATTGAGAAAATCAAAAACTTGAAAGTTTTTCATTGAGTCATGACACCCTCGAACACAAGGCGTTACACAGGTCAGAGACATGCCTGTAAATAGGATTGTGAGAAGCCTTCATGCTTCCACATAACGAATATGAATTAAAGTGAAGACTCAGTTGCAGTTGACTGTTAGGAAATTTTTCTTGTATTACGTCATTAGTAGTACAGTGTCTTACTATAGATACTCAGATAGCATTCCTTCTAAGACTAAGCTTTGAGGCACCACTTCCTATTACCCTTTATTTTACCAACCAGAGATTCCATCTGCTAAGACAATATGTCTAATCCAGCATGTGCCTTTCTCGTGACTCATATACACTTTTCCAGCCAAAAGTGCTTTATCTACGGGAACCTTGCCTTCCCTAATCAGAGACTTTTCCACCCTCATCAGAGACACTTCACATCACTGGACTCTATGTACGGTCTCTCATCCAAATGTTATGCTTCTGTACTGTATTAGCCACTGTCTATTATATTAATATAGAATAAAGTAGTCATAGTATTAGACGACTTCGTCTCCCAACTGCTTACTCAGACCTGGTCATATTCCACACATAATTTCTGGTGCTGAGACCAGGATTCTGAGACTACCTACTACAGCCTGAAGCATATTTTAAACGATGCCAAGAAACGGAAACGCCTCCGGGTCCTCCGGATCCAAGGAAACTACAGAGCTGGAATACCAAAGAAACGGAAGACGCGATCGGATAACAACACTTCTGAAGCAAGCGGACAACATAACCTCCAAGAAAAAAAACCCACAAGAGAAGAAATTGAAGCACTTTCCAAAGTCACGAACAACATCTCGAACAAGTAAATTAGATGAAATTAGATGACGAGATTTCTTCACTCATCAAAAACAACGGAAAGCTACAAGAAGAGTTTGAAGCAGCAGACAAATACGAAGATCACATTACCAGTAAGTTGAGTTTTTATAGACAATTTATTGGTAAATATACTGACAAGCTGACTAGTTCAAACATTTTGTCGACTTCGTTGCCGGCGCCAAGTTCCACGCCCGCTATTAGACACAAAGGAAATCATCTGCCGAAACTAACTCTTGAAAAAATCGACGGTGAAATCATGAAACGGACAAGCTTTTTTGATAACTTCAGGTCTCTCATACATGGAGACGCCACGCTAAATGACTACAAACGACTTCGGTATTTGAGAGCAAACCTCTTCAGTCCTCCCGCGGCAGTAATACATGGACTGCGATCAACAAACGAAAGTTACGCTGATGCGATAGAACTTTTACATGATAAATATGGCAGACAAGAAGAAATACACAGAGCTTACATCAAAGCTTTTTCACAAATTGGAAAACCCCGCTTACGCTGTCGAAAGTTTGACCGCATTTCACAATATGTTAGAAACGTATGTTCACCATCTTGAACACTTAGACGTTCCACAAGAAAGAGTCGAATGGGTAATCTTAGTCATAGTGTTGGAAAAACTTCCGCCCAATCTACTGACGATGCTTCAACGTCCATTTGAGGATGAACTTTTTCACTCGTTCAAACAATTTCGCGAGGCTCTCAAACGCAAGAGGGATAATGCCATCCAACAATCGTGCCGCTGAATTTGACAGATCAATTCAGTCTTCAATGCCTAGTACCGCCACCTTTTAATCCAGTACCGCGACTAACGCAGCCTCAAATTGCTCTACTCAACAGAAAGAAAAAAGTTGCGCTTTTTGCCGAGGACCACACTATCCGAACGATTGCACTGTGGTCACCGATTCTACGAAACGACACGATATTGTCACACAAAACAGGCTGTCTTTCAATTGCCTCTGGAAACACAGAGTCAGCGACTGTAAGTCCAAAGGAAAATACCGCAAATGTGATAGAAAGCATCACACTTCACTCTGTAAATCGGACCAGGGATCCATTTCTACACCTTTGGAAACTTCACAAGATCTTACCCCTACTCAACGTAACGCTGATGCTTCATCTCAACCCAGAACCGTGAACGCTTCACACCGTGACGCTCAACCCGCCGCGGCAACTACTCAAGTATACCTCGCTACCTGGGATATAGAAGAAACCGCTCTTCTGAAAACCGCTGTTGTTCCTATCTCATCGGGAAAACAGTGAATGCTGTTGTACTCATCGACGAAGTTTTTGTCCGTTCAATTATCGCTAGAGACTTAATTCGGAAACTGAACTTTAAACCGGAAGGTTACCTCTCAATACTAGTATCGCAACATTGGGCGATATCTCTCAAAGTAAACGCTACGAAATGACTAAGTTCAGCTTCATACTCTCAACGGACCAATATGGAACTGAGCGCGCTGATCGCACCGAAGATCACCGCCATGAAGAACTTCATCAAGAAACCATTTGTCGACCTTCCTCATCTACGGGGGCTACCATTAGCCCATTACCCCTCGGACGTGTCCTCCTT
Source organism: Ptychodera flava (assembly GCA_001465055.1). Taxonomy (NCBI): domain Eukaryota; kingdom Metazoa; phylum Hemichordata; class Enteropneusta; family Ptychoderidae; genus Ptychodera; species Ptychodera flava. The sequence continues at coordinate 75,526 of LD348480.1, read as the reverse complement.
CAAAATCTCTGTTCTCATCAGCGCTGATCGCTTGTGGGACTTCATCAAAAATGAAGTCATCGCAGGACCCGGACCCTACGCTGTGAAGTCAAAATTCGGATACCTGATATCTGGACCTACAAACTCGAGAAATGATTTCAACGCTGCTAACGCGAGTATTCTACATATCGCTACGCAATCTATGGAAGAAAAAACTAAACTTCTGACTCTCTGGGAGTTAGAAACTATCGGAATTAGAAATGAAGAACACTCAACAGACAATAAGGTAAGCGAATTTGATTTATTTCGCGATATCCACTTACGAATCAATAAATACAGTAAATACATTGCTAAGCTTCCTTGGAAACCAGATCAACCACCTTTACCGACCAATTATTAAATTAGTGAGAAATGCACACGCGCCATGGTACGCAGAATAAAGCCAGATTTATTGAACGCGTACAATCGCATTATTCAAGAGCAAATCTCCTGTGACTTTATTGAAAAGTTTCTGATTATGATGTAACTCGTGGACATTATCTACCACACCGCTCTGTTAAGAAAGATTGAATTACAACTCCTATCCGTGTAGTGTACGATTGCAGCTGTCGTCAATCAATTGACGCACCCAGTTTGAACGATTGTGTGTGTACAAACTGGGCCTATTCTACTAAACGATATGGCAGCTATAGTACTCAGATTTCGATTAAATGAGACTTCCGTTTTCGGCGATATTGAGAAAGCGTTTTTCAATGTCCGCCTCGATGAAATTGATCGGAAATTCACCAAGTCCCTGTGGCTATCAGACCCTAGCGACCCTGAAAGCAATATTAAAGTCTATTTACAGGTGACATTTATGTAAATCAGGATTTTCCATCACTGGGCATTATCATGTACGCAGATGATGTTTCTGATGCAGCTGACGCGCCGATCCGACTACAACGCAAATTAAACCAAATGGAGAAATTTTGTGAATACTGGGCCATGGAAGTAAACTTGTCTAAATCAAAAATTGTTGCTTTTCGTAATGGAGGGTACTTGAGAGCCTATGAGAAGTGGAGTTTTCATGGCGAAAACTATGAAACATTACAATTATTTGGGATTGATATTTGCCTCCAGGTTATCCTGGTCCCCTGCAAAAAGAAATATTGCTGCAAAAGGTGTAAGAGTCTGTACTCAACTCAATCGGTGATTCGTAAACTTGGGGGAATGTCTATTGCCAGCGCTTTCAAACTATTTGATGCAATGATTGTTCCTGCTGTTTGTTACGGGAGTGAAGTGTGGGGATTAGAATTTTCAGAATGTATTGAGTGTGTTCAATTAAAGATTTGTAAATTTTTATCAGGGGTTAATAGTAATGCCAATAATCAAGCTAGGGGAGTGTGGGATGTTACCATTATGCTTTTTTTACTTTAAACGTTGTGTCACTTTTTTGTTAAAATTGCTTGAAATGAATGAGGCCTATAGCTTGTTACAATATGCTTAAACGTTTAGATGATGCAGGTAGAACTACTTGGGCTACACATATTAAAAGTCTTCTCTTCAGATATGGTTTTGGGGGTTGTTTAGTTGTATTTATTTTCACTGCGAGTAAAAGATTGTTGTCAGCAAGAATGGCATTGTGAAATAATAATGTCACCAAAATTAAATCTCTACAGTAAGTTTAAGTCACTACTTGAGCATGAGAAATATTTAAGTTGTCTTTATACCTATGATAGAAGCGTTTTGGCTCAATTTCGTTGCTCAAATCACAAATTAAATTTTGAAGTGGGGCGTCATTTTAAACTTCCCTTGCCACAGAGAGTTTGCATGTACTGTAAAAATGTGAAATGTACTTCTGTTATTGAAAATGAATTTCACTTTGTATTTATTTGCTCTTTGTATGATGTTATTAGAATCAAATACTTACCGAGAATAGCAATTGAACATCCCTCAGAAGACAGACTTGTGGAAATGTTTTCAACAGCGTGTGCATAGAATTTGTCAGTTTGCAATTTATTTAAGAAAAGCTTTCATCAGACGAGAATCAATCGTTGCTACATTAACATAAATATAGTAGACTGTAATATTCTTTTTTCATCTATTTTGCTTGTTGTAATGTATTGTTTGCGTTATGTATCTTGTGTCACTGACTATTTCCTTCTGTGTATATTTTGTAACTAAGATGTACGATGGGCCGAGGCCCTGTACCGAACTAAACTAAACTAAACCAAACTAAACTAAACTAAACTAAACTAAACTAAACTAAACTTAACTTAAGTAAACTCAACTAAACAATTTCTGTTCTCAAATCGTTATTGGCTTAAGTCCAGCTACAAACATACAAATGTGCTATTTTAAGGTAAGGATCAGTGTTTCGTTGGGCTTGGTGTTCTACCTGGTCAGCATTATCTTCATTTTCCGTTATTTGTCGATGTTCTTCTGAAGCTGTCCAATTACGTTGTTTTTTGACAATACGAGCACGTCCGGTTATACGAAAGTCCGAACCGTTAGGCAGTTCATTGAGGTACTTGAAAAGTTTCTTTAATTCTTACTTACGCCTCAGAATCTCAATTTTCTACTCAAGCGTTTCCATAACAAATTTTACAAACCCAGGGGAGCCTGGGCGTCAGGAACGCAGACGGGCTACTTTTACAACCTGAACCTGTGGTAGATCACTCAACTTACTCAATATATCATTTTTATCCGTTTCTTCCCGAAATATTCGATGCAGTAATGCAGAGATCATTATTATTCAGCGAGTTTATCTCGGCCGCATCGAGGCCGTTGTTCCTCAGCTCTTGTTGTCTTGTTACCACTGCTTTCAGACCTAATAATTTTGAGTCGATTCTTGCAATATCCAACACAAACTCCATTCTCAACTTATCCATTTGAGTATTAACCGATGTCATAATTTCATTTCGGAGTTTTTCCACTTTTCCCTCCAGACCTTTCTGACCAGCTTCCAACTTACGTAATATTGTCATCATCTCATTGTTTCCAGCCTCCACGTTGATGATTTTATCTGACGTGTGTTGTGCACGTTTTCCTGTTTTCTCGCCACTTATTGATGATGCCATAGTGTATACTTTGTCCATCAGGTGTTTGCCATATCCTTAACCTACACGTATCAGCTACAAAATGACGAAGTTCATCGGTAAAATAGCAAAAATCACAGTTTTTCAGGAGTCGATATGCAGCGGGTGTTACTCGCGGAAACAGTGCCCTCTTCTTAACTGGGTGGCAGCTTTGGACATACCATCATCATGTAGGTGTGGCAGCGTCATTAACAGTGGAAGCTTTGAAGAATGCACATTATGACATGTTATCTTAGTCTTTTATTGTGCAACCGGAGACTGTAGAGAGACCAAATGTTGTCTACATTAATTTTATGCAATATGATATTATAAGGGACAACTTTAGTTTGGTATGGCTGATTTTATCACTAATTATGATGTACTGGGTTGCATGGTATTGTGTAAGTGTATGTTATCAATGGTTGCAAGAGTTGCCAACTATTTCGTATTTCAATGGACAGAGCATCGAAATTTGTTCAAATGCACTTTACTATGAATATTACAAGGTAGGGTTCATAGAAGCTATTAAATATCGAGTATACACTCATTCTGGCTTCTAAGATGTAACCAAATGTGGGCAAGGTGTCGTTGACGCTATTTTTCTTTGCTTCTGTTCGTAGTTTCGCTGAGTGTCATCTGCTCATGGTAATACTCCTGATATAAACAGTTTCTCGTATTAAGGTTTTGAACCTGTCATTAAAAAGTGAACTGGAAAAATCTGGGTAGGAAAATAGCATTCAATACCTTGCGGCTGGTATAAGGGCAACATTTAAAGTGTGGTTTAGAGATCTGAAATAATGCATAGTCACAGAACATAAAGGTTTAAATATCATTTTAATATGATTGACTGGAGCAGGAGTTTATATTCTCGACAAGAAGACCTGCGTGCTTCGAACATTTTTGACCTCGCGCAAATTTCGAACTCCAGCTCGGTGACCAGCTCGGTGATGAACTCCCGCCAAATATGCTAATTTTCATCCAAGAGATCTTATATCAACAACAAAATACTCTCGCTTGCCGTTTATAACCTCTAATGAAAGGACAGTGCTAAAGAGGTCTTGTCTAGTTCTCCTTTGTGAAAGAGTAGCTGTGGTTTCTGAAAAATATAATTCCTTTGTTATTGACGTTCCGTAGGATAACACTGTATTCTATTCTATTCTCTGTATCTTTTATCTTCAAGTTTCCTCGGTAGCGGTCAACCATGATGGTGAAAGGGTTAAAGTACGTTGCAATGCCCAGTGTCCATCCTCATCTTTAGAAATGTTGCTTCTGTGATCATCTATAGGACTCTTAATAAAACTAGACATGGGTGGAATAGTCTGCATATGTACAGGCAGAAAGTGAAATTTCACTCAAAATCAAACTTTACGTATTTGCAGTTATTACTGAACACCTCATACATATTATACTTTGTTGACAACCTGAAGTCCTGGTATTTCTGTCCTGAATATATAGTGTACAAATCATGGAAACTTATCATAGAAACTTAGCTTCAACTTGCACTTTGTACGCTATTATCCATCTTTGTTGAGTATTATCATGTGGAATGGAGTTGTTCTCTTTCAATTTCTAAGGAAACTCAATGTAAAACTACTAAATAATATGCAAGATGTTTTGTACATTCCGCGTTAAAACGGGTACACGGAGGTCTTAATTTGGCGTCACTAAAAGTTAATTGCTGTTACAATGGCGTCACATATCCTTACGAGTAAAGGTAGCATGAGATAAGATGTTTTGAAGTACGTGGTGTGTAAGTAACTGCCCATGGGAACACTGGGGGATTTGTTGTAGGCAGCTTTGAAGAAACATGTTACCACTGCTCAGACTCATACTATTAGACAAATTGATTGAGGCAAGAACAAAAATAACCATTCAAAAACACGGGAAAATTGTGTAAGGAGTCTCTTAAGTATTTCTCAGAGACCTTTCGTGATATTTTTCAATTTTCATGTTACGTTCTTCGCCCAAGTACTGTTTCAGCTTGTTTGAGTATGGCTATCACTTAACTGAGATTTCTATTTTATGCATGATGTTGACGCATGCGTCTTGTTTACTTTTTGCCGACATATAGTTGTAAAGGTTAAACAGTGTCTGGGACACATCCGGTTTATATCCCTGATTACTTCTCAACCATACCGTTAGCTTTTATTTATTACGTTGTTTATTTGAATTTCTTTGAGTGTTATCATAGATTGTAAATATATGCTACTATTCCCGTTCTCTACAAGTGCCCTGGCAAACTGCTGATTAATGGTTGCTAAGCACGTAAATATTCCCGATCCCAAAGAGAGCAATGGTAAAGTACGCGTTCTCATAAATTTTGCACTGCCATTCGTCAACTTATACATCTCATTAAACTCAGCCTTTTCGTAGAGTTTCAGAATTAAGTTGTCATTGTATCTTCCTCTCCCTCGTCCTATAAAGATAATTAATAAAAAATTATGGCATATCTGAGTTTTATCCTGTTACTCAAATTCCGGCAAAGAGACTTTGCGGATTTACCGCGGCAAAATGTTGAGTGTAGGAAAACTTGAACAGGAACTTCCCCTATAAAAGCCGGATTATTGTAAATCTATGCAAAAAAGCCACGCTACTGATCGGACGTGCCATGTTTGTTCCCAGAACTCCATAATTTTTTTCAGACGTTCATTGTCACTGAATCTTGCATATAATGTGTATGGATAGATAGTCCCTAAACGTGAGCGAAAATAAACTGAAAAAATGTTCCGTTTTTTGGTCGGATAAAGCATATGTTTCAAAAATGCATTTCCTTCTTTACCATTATACGACCCCCACCCGTTTGCGTATGTCAAGAAAGTGCCAATCAAGATTTTTCAAAATTATCATACGTTCAAATTGATGTTTACCTCAACTGGTAGAAGCCATAGTTGGAACAGAGGTATAAGCCTAAAAGGTTCCAATCAAGTTTCCTTCTGTCTGTAGGCACAGATTTTTTCAGTCATAACAAATGATGGAAATTATATTCGCCATTTAAGCGAAGTACGCGTAAGCCATATACCCACACCGGATCACAGAAAGTCAGGCAATGATCGTTTCATCAATTGAGTCCTCAGTGCTGCCCGAAAATCCTACAGGAAGATGTCTATTTCAGAGCCGTGCTGCATCTCGTTTTAGCAACGGTGAACGGTGTTGAGTCCTTTCGCGTATACCTCATAACATTGACAATCGATGCATCTTGAAATTCCTCCAAAACATAACAGCCATTTAGCTCACGTGTTCTCACACGTGAGCCAATGTCGCAACTATGTCTGTCTGTCTGTTTGTCTGTCTGTCTGTGGGCCCGATATCTCAAGAACAGCCTATTAGATCAGAATCAAATCTGATACATTGACTTTGTTTGACAATGGCAAGAATTGATTTGTTTTTGGTTGGTGTTGCTTGCATATTTCATGCTTACTTGAATAATTAATGATTTAAAGAAAAACAGACATACAATGAGAACGGTTGCACAGAATTGGATGATATTTGCTCCAAATGGTAATCACACAAGGATTTCTCTGCCATGAAAGATATAAAGGTGCGACATGAAAGTTGTTTGTTAATTTTCATATTTTAAGAACTCTCCTAAATAGGGATATCTAGCTGAATTGACTAAATCAAAAATTGACGAAACTTAATTTGTATATTGAAGATATTATGATTTAACATTACTGGAAATCAGTAAGCATGTTTACATCAAAATGGCTAATTTGCATATTCAACGAAATTTCGTAATTAAGGTTATATAGCTTGATTATCTTCACCAAAGTTGGCGAAACACATTCTATATACAGTATATACTAGGTTAAAACAATTTCGAAAGTCATTCATTTAGCATTAGCCAATTCGGAATGTGCATATTGAACGAATTTTCAAAATTAAGGATATATCTGGTTTTGCATGATCAAAGTTGACGAAACTTGCTACGTATATTTGATATACATTGATATAACAATCATGAAAGTTGTTTTAGCAGTTTCAGTTAACTTTAATACTAGTTGGCATATTTAACGAACTTTCCTTATTAGGGATATATATATGGATTGACATGACAAAAGTTGACAAAACTTGTAATTTCATATTTAACTACCTTTCCCAATTAGGGATAAGATAAAGGACTCGAAGGACCCTGAAAAAAAGCATATTAAAGTAGCTATTTATATTGATGAGACAATTGTGTACTATAAGTGAAAGATATTTTGCATTTTCATGTCAGCTAATTTATAATTTGTATATCTGATGAGCTTTCACAGTTTAGCATATATAGCTTGAAGGGCTTGACCAAACGCTATAGACTTGCCATATAAAAAGGTAATCCAATGACAACCGTCGAAGAAATTAGTACTTTTATTTCAGTTAATATCATATTGATATAATTAATGAAGTCGAAATATAATTGTGACGAATAATGTTCATGATGTAGATCATAACACTTTCAATGAACTTGCAAACATATGGCAAAAGACTTAGTTTCAATTTACAGACAAGTGCAATATATATACTGAGACACGTGAGCACTTTGAGTTCATGTCTGGTGTTTTATGTTTGCGTCGATCACGTTCACAGCAAGTAGATTCGTGGCAAATATTCAACTTTAAGGATTGCTGATAAGTGGAGTGCAATACGCATCTGATTTTTCCTTTGTCACACTGTCGAAAGACCACCTATTAGGTCTGAATTTTTGTAACCAGATAAGCAAAGCCAAAACAGGATAAACAGACAAGTTTCTTTCCAGAGTATAGACTATCATTATTGACCAAATTACTCGCGGCTTAATTATTGCATAACGGCGAGGTGAAAACTTGTTATCGAAGTTTCAATTTGCCATCCACTTCTCCGATACTTATTATTCCAGTTTGCTTGAATGACACAAGTTTTAGTTTCTACTTTTTGTCGCATAATATTTGTACTCACTACGTACATGTCACCATGGTGTGACATTGTCACCTCAAAGACGTCACCCCGCGGTAAAGATAGCCGTCACTTCTGTGACATCGGGTCACCTCGGCAGAGCCTATCATCTTGTGGCAGGCTGTTTGACGCTGCCAGCACTGTCTACGATGTCAAATCTTGATGTTAATATTACTGTCAATATCCTGTAGTATTATAAAAAGCTGTTTATCCACTCGGTGTTCGCACTGACTGTTAGGCAGACGCGACGATTGAGGGGATTTTTGATTTTCCCAGTCACGGAATCGTGTTTAACGGCGACCGAATGAATGCTCCAAATCCACCTAGTGTGTAACAGATATTGTTTACGCCTGAAAACTATCGTTAACATGAGAATTCAAAACCCCAGCCCAGTGTATGCAATGGATGTGTCATCAGTAACCCACCTCCCCTTGTGCGTCCACGACCCTACATGTAGTTGCATTTTGTTTTTTAACGTGTCCTATGTGGACTTAAAGTTTACATTTGCTAACATGTGTAGTACAATATCTGTTAAAACTTGCCACATCTAGCCCATTGGGCTTATAAGACACAGAAAACCAATTTCAACAAGAAATAAATGAATAGAAAAAAAGTAATAGTATTCTGAGTGAGAGCAGTTTATCTTTCTAAATTATACATTGTCTCCTTTCTCATATTATAATCATCAAAGATATAGTTTGCCAACAAGTCAGGTGTTTTAAGCATCAGTAGTTCAGCCTTATCAATAATATGAAGAGCACTGAATTCTGGATATAGGGCACACACTTTTCCAAATAATGTATCTCTTAGGGAATCATACAGACAGCAATCAAAAAGAAAATGTTTCTCATCTTCAATTTCTGACCCTGGACAAAAATTACAAATTCTATCCTTCACTGGTAATAGCGGAAATCTGCCTGTTTCTACTTTTAAAGGTATAATACCAGTTCTGAATTGTGCAAGAATTGAGCGTTTCGGCCTTGACAATGGTTGCAGTAAGTAATTTTCTGTTTCATATTTTTTCTTTAAAGTTACCTTGTTCATAACTTGGGTTTTTTACACACATCTGTACACCACTTTCTTTCAAAAATTTCTTTTAACTTACAAGGGGCATAGTCCAAATTTAAAGTTTCAAGATTGAAAAACTTAATCTGTAAATTAATATCTCTAAATACATTAGCTATATCATAAGACCAATTCTTGATTCTATCTCTTAGATTGTAATCCCACAGAAAAATAACTTTTGTGATTCTGTCATTTGACATATTAACAACTCTGTTCCAAAACCTTAGGATATTCCGTTTATGTCTCACATTCGGCGGAGTCCAACCCATATCACCATCTATAGCAAGTTTTGGTGCAAATTTATGGACCCCAAGAATGTATCTTATTGCCCTATCTTGTAAAGAATCACATTTCATATTATCAACACAACCCCATATCCCAGAACAGTAATCCGCAATTGGTGGTGAAAGTACCAAACCTAAAATCTCTGTATTTGTGTATTCTTGAGATTACATCCTCTAATGCCCTACCGGCTGCATCGCTTAGTGTACCTACTGTAACATCATAATTTAAAAATTCATCCAGTACAACCCCAAGGTATTTGTATCTAGGAAAGGTATCTAATGTTTTCTCATTGTACTGAAAAACAAAATTTGTTCTATCAATATTTGGACCTCTAAAATGTACAATTTGTATTTTTGCCTCGTTAAAAGAAGTTGCGGTATACAGATGTTGTACTAAATACAACCAGTCTTTCATTTACAAGATGCAGGATAACATAAGTATATTCCTAAAAAGTGTCATCTGTATTGACAGCAAACTTTGCTGCTCAATCCGGTAAAATCAGTTATTAATTACCAACTCTCACATCTGTGGATGAAAATATTACAATTTTGTACGAAAAAAATGCTTGGAAATTTGGTTGGAAGGATTTTGTTTCTTCCATTGTCATATTGTATATTTATGGCATTGTTTGTCTGTGTAAGACAAGTAATGGCTTCTATACAAATCTTGGTTTTATGCGTTTACATTCGGTTAGAAGGGTTTTAAAACAGATAAACATATCTGATGCCACAGCTTCTTTGGTATACTGGTATATAGGTTTGTGTTTGGAAGTTTCCCCATTCGTCTATATTACCTCAATGCTTGTTTCACTGGGTGGCAGTTTGGGACATACTATCATCATATAGGTGTGGCAGTATCATCAAGAGTGGAAGCTCTGAAGAATGCCCATAATTACATGTTACCTTAGTCTTTGATTGTGCAAGAAGAGACTGTAGAGAGATATTGGGGCCCGTTCTGGTCAAAATTATGTTTTATTAATTTTAGTATGTTAGAATTAATTTTATGTAGACGGAAATTAATTTACTAGCACCTCGAATTAATTGTATGTTTCTTTAAATTAATTTTATATGCTTTAATTAATTTTGTGTAGTCATGCCGAATTAACTTTGTGTTCCAATTAATTATTTCTGCTTATCTTTGCTGTAATTAATTTTATGTAGTCTAGAATTAATTTTGCTAACATTTCAATTTTTTAGATGTTTTTTATGTGCCAGAATTAATTTTATGTTGTCTAGATTTAATATATTAATTCCTTCAATTGATTTTGGGTTAAAAATGTTTTCACGTGCTGCAATTAAATAAATGTGCGCTAGAATTAATTTCTACTAGTGTATTGAATTAATTTTGTGTTCGGTCGAAGTAATTATGTGTGTTCGCTCGAATTAATTATGTGTTTGCTCGAATTAATTATATGTGTTTGCTCGAATTATTTTCGGCCGATCCAACAGTCCTTTGCGCACGATTTTTTGCTCACGCGTTGACACACGTGGGCATATGTCGCAGCGATGTCTGTCTGTCTGTGTGTCTGTGTGTCTGTGTGTCTGTCTGTCTGTCTGTGTACTCAATATCTCAAAAACGGCTCA
>LD348480.1:36922-63868 GCA_001465055.1 Ptychodera flava | reverse complement strand
TATTTGAAGTTACATGACCAAAATTGATGAAACTTGCTTTGTACATTAAAGATACTATGATAGAATATGATTAAATGTCATTAAGCATTTTTACATCAGCCAATTCTTAATTTGCATATTTTATAAACTTTCCTAATTAGGAGTATTTATCTGAATTGACGAGACCAAAGTTGATGAAACTGGCTATGTACATTAAAGATACTATAATAGAACATTATTGACAGTCATTAAGCATTTGAAGTTTAGCAAATTCCTTATTTGAATATTTAATGAACTTTCATAATCAGGGATATTTTTCTGTATTGACAAGACCAAAGTTGACGAAACTTGCTATGTACATTAAAGATACTATGATACGACATTATTGAAAGTCATTAAGCATTTTTACTTCATCCAGCTCCTAATTAGCATATTTAATGAATCTTTGAAATTAGGGATATATATTTGAATTTACATGACCAAAATTGATGAAACTTGCTATGTACATTGAAGATACTATTACGTAGGCTAACTTTATTGAAAGGCATTAGGCATTTTTGCTTCAGCCTATTCCTAATTTGTATATTTAATGAACTTTCCTAATTAGGGATATATACTTGGATTTATTTGATCAAAATTGGCATAACATGCTATGTACATTGATGATTATACCAGGTTATATCAATATTGGAAGTCATTTTGCATTTAAGTTTTCATGTCAGCTTATTTATAGTTTGAATATCTAATGAGCTTTCAAAGTTTGGAATATATAGTTTGAAGGACTTGACCAAAGGCAATTACACTTGCTATGTAAAGTGGTGATACAATGACAGCAGTCATAGAAATTAATATTTTTTCAGCTAATTACATGTTTCAATACTTAATGACCTATAGAGTTAATCTGTGGTGAATTATGTTCATTATATTGATCATAATACTTTCAATGAAGTTGCAAACATGTGGCAAAGGTTCAAATTTACACATAACTGCAATATATAATGAAAGACGTGAGCATTTACAGTTCATATCTGGTTAAATCAATATAGCGGCTCCCGACCGGAGTGGTATTATTCAGGCGCTCGAACCGTGATCTGTGAAAATGGAAATCAATTAACTGATCACAAGAACTTTTGTAGTGTCTCCTTTCTGAGGGATCGTGTATGTGATTGCCCATTTTGACTAGAACGGGCCCCCATAGAGAGACCAAATATTGTCTACATTAATTTTATGCGATGCAATATTATAAGGTACAACTTTAGTTTGGTATGGCTGATTTTATCACTAACACAATTGGAACTATTTTGTGATGATAAGATGAACAGTAAAAGTCACAGAATATGCATTCTAAGAGAGGGTTTACTCAAAGCACTTCGTAATTATCATTTTTTCTAGTGAAAATATGAAAACTGTAATTATCGAATTAAATGTTAAAGTAGTATAAAAAAATTGTAGTATTTAAAGCCATCTGCTTTTCAAAAATTTTAAATTTATCTTTTTGACAATTTTTTAAGGATAATTCATCTCATTGATACACATTCTTGAAAATGTCAAGATTAAAGGTCAAAACTTGATGATTGCTGTATTGTTTAGAGGATCTGAATGCATTTGAAGGTTTTGGGATCATATCTGATCGGTTCTTTACTATTTCAAAGTGCCTCTCTAGGCCAGTCCGTAAAAAATATTTAGGGGTCATATCTAAGTGGTCTCTTAAAAAGATAAAGGGACACATCAGGGTGTCCCCCGAAAGTTTCAAGGACTCATCAGGGTGGTCCCAGAAAGTTTCAAGGACTCAGCTGGATGGTCCCTGAAAGTTTCAAATTCACATTAGTATATGTTGTCCCTTAAAAAGATTCAGGGACACCTCAGGTTGGTCCCTGAAAGTTTCAAGGACTCATCCGGGTGGTCCCTGAAAGTTTCAAAGACTCATCCGGGTGGTCCCTGAAAGTTTCAAGGTCACATCAGAGTGGTCTCTAAAAGATCCAGGTACATATCGGGGTGGTCCCTGAATTTTTCAAATACTCGTCTTGCAATTGCGGTCTTTGAAAGTTTCAAGGTCACATTAGGATAGTCCTTGAAAGATTCAGGGACACCTCAGTTTGGTCCCTGAACGTTTCAAAGACTCATAGTCTTAGCCATGTTCATGCTACGATCTCAGTTGCTGACATCATTGTCGAGATCGGGAACAGCAATGTCACTCCACAAAGGAGCATGGTAACAGACATGAAATTCATCGGCGATATCCAGTATTCCGTTGCTTTCCATGTAGTCCTGTCATGAAATAATTGGGGTAATGGACGTCCTACATTCAGAATCGGTAACTTTTCCCAATGAAGGAATTAGTGCAGTGGACAAAATTCATTCGAACGTCGCGCCGTTTACACACTTGACTTTAAACAATGCAGAGTCTCACAACAATGTGACCCGTGACTTTTACTATGTTCATTAGCAAGGACCATATTAGTTGGTGTACGATTCGGTGTCTCGCTGAACGAGAAAAGTATTATTGACTTCATCTCCAAATTAATCATGAAGACTGTAACATACAACCATGGTATTTTAAACGGTGGGAAAACTTTACAGCATAAAAGAGCAACATGTACCTTACCCGGGACCTTACACAATCGCGCGATGCGCCCTAGGTGTCCCTGTAGGTTAAAATGGAATATGCAATCATGAAATGATTGTTTGCGAATTGTTTACTGTTCAGACCAGCGGCGCGTCGGCTAGCGACAGCATACTTCAACAAGCGAGTACATTACCATTAATCGTCAAGACTGCTCGTCTAAATCGACTGAAGGTTCAGCCACTGTCCAGTTCATCACATTTATGACAGGGAGAACATGCCTTGTAGATCTCGTAGCATGATAAATACGCAAAGACGTGTTTCGGCGCAGGCCGACCAGTCACACATCGGAGCGATGAGGACGCCGGGTTAAGCCATTACATAATCTTAACTTCGACCGTCATGAATATTGATGCTGTATGTGCAGGAAGTTGGACCGAATCTTTACAGTGATTCCTCTGTGCCTGTCAGCTTTACCAAGTAATGCTTGTGAATGCACAAGTTGACAAGCGAAGGTCACATCAGGATAGTCCTTGAAAGATTCAGGGTCTTCTCTCGGTGGTCCCTGAAAGTTTCAATGTCACATCAGGATAGTCCTTCAAGTTGAAAGATTCACATCTGGGTGATCCCTAAAAGTTTCAAGGACTCATCTGGGTAGTCCCTGAGAGTTTCAATGTCAAGTCAGTGTAGTCTCTAAAAGATTCAGGGTCTCCTCGGAATGGTCCCTGAAAGCTGCAAAGACATCTCTGTACAGTCCCTAAAAATTCCAGACAAAAACTGTTGGTTCCTGCCGTTAATATTTTAAGGTTTCAACAGACAGATGATATTGATTACATTTCTTCGAATCTACCAAAAAAAGTTCATTTTTAAAAAGAGGGCTGAAATAGTTCAGTGATTTTTAAAATTTTCCAGCATTAATTAGCACACTCACATGAAAAGGGTAGTTTAATCAAACTTACTAGGTCTCATTTCCTTGTATATGAAATGAATAAATGTACAAGACATTTTCTTAACATCTACCAAATCATTTAAAAGAGAGATCACCAAAAAAACATACACTATAGCAGAACTGATTTGGGTAGAAGTAGAAGACCATTTTCCCATCGAAAATTTAAAATTTTATCATGCATCGTTTGGTGAGAATAGCAAATGCCTATTTTGACTTAAACCTCAACAAAATTGACAAATCAGTTACATTTAATGGGTTCTCCTTTCCTGAGAGTGCGAAAAGCTAGATAAAAATGTAAAATTTGTTAGAGATGTATTTGATGATTGTGCAATTATCAATAATTTATGAAATTTGCCCTCGTCTTCACACAAAAACACTGTTAGATTGATGATTTTTAAACTCTTATAATCACAAAATAGTTCCAATTGTGTTCACTAATTATGATGTACTGGGTTGCATGGTATTGTGTAAGTATGTGTGATCAACGGTTACAACAGTTACCAACCTTTTTGTACTTTAATGGATAGTTCATCAAAATTTGTTCAAATGCACTTGACTATGAACATTACAAGGTAAGGTCCATAGAAGCTATTAGATAACGAGTATACACTCATTCTTGCTTTTAACATGTAACCAAATGTGAGAAAAGTGTCACTGACGCTATTTTTCTTTATTTCTGTTCGTGGTTTTGGTAAGTGTTTCATCCACTCATGGTAATACTCTTGATATAAATATTTTCTCTAATAAAGGTCGGGAATCTGTCATTAAAAAGTGAACAGCAACAACCTAGGTAGGAAAATTAGCATCAATAACTTAGAAGTTTGTATAAGGGCAACATATAAAGTGTACTTTTAGAGATCTGAAATAATGCATAGTCACAGAAAATAAAGGTTTGAATATCATGAAAGGGCAGTGCTTAAGTGGTCAAGTTCTACCTTATGGAAGAGTAGCCCTGGTTTCTGTAACAAACACCCCCTTTGTTAATGTAGTTCCGTAAGATCACACTGCATTCTATTCTCTGTACCTTTGTATCTCCCCTTTCCTCGGTAGAGGTCGACCATGATCGTTAAAGGGTTAAAGGTACGTTGCAATGCCCAGCGTCCATCTTCATTTTAGCTCACGTGTTCACACACGTGGGCTAATGTCATAGCGATGTATGTCTGTCTGTCTGTTCGTGCGTGTGTCTGTTTGTCTGTCTGTCTGTTTACACGATAACGATAACTCAAAACCCCTGAACAGATTCAAGTCAAATTTGGTACACAGGTACCATATGCTTCTTCCAAGAACTGATTAGATTTTGGTTTGTGCGGCTTGCATATTAATGAAGTTAGGCAATATCATTTTTTTTCCGTACAATGGTTTCCCTATGGAGAGGGTAGTGACAGTGTAGACATATATCAAGAACTACTGCACACAATTTCACGAAACTTTTCACAGATGACAATCTCAGAACATTATGATGGTACTGTGAGTGTCATGTCAGTTATCTGCTCATTTGCATATTTAATGAACTTTTGTTATTAGTGCCATAACTCTGAAATTTCTGCACAAAACTTGATGATACGTGCAACAAATATTGATCTGACATTTATCTAATTATACTTAGACCATTAGGAGTGTCAAGTTAATAAATAGCTCATTCGCATATTTTATGAAGTTTTGTAATTAGTCATATAACTCCGACATAACTGCACCAAATGTGATGAAAACTGCTGCAGATACTGATCCGACTAATATCTAACTGTGGTGTAAAGCATTTAGTAGTATAAAGTTAATTAAGGGTTCATTTGCATATTTAAATAAATTTGTAATTAAGGATATAACTGTGAAATTACGACACCCAAGTCAGTGAAATCTTGTACAGATACAGATCTCTTAAATATCTAATTGTACTGAGAAGTATTTGGCAGTGTCAAGTTAACAAGTAGCTCATTTGCATATTTTGTGAAGTTTTGTAATTAGTCATGTAACTCCGAAATGGCTGCACCAGAGGTGATGAAATCTGCTACAGATACTGATTCGACAGATTTCTAATTGTGGTGTAAAGCATTTAGTTGTGTGAAGTTAATTAAGGGTTCATTTGCATATTTAATGAACTTTGTAATTAGTGATGTTACTCCAAAATTACAGCATCATTATTAGATTTGATGAAACTTGCTACAAATGTTGATCTGATAAATATCTAATTTTACTGAGAAGCATTGAGCAGTGTCAAGTTAATTAAAAGCTCATTCGCATATTAAATAAAGTTTTGTAATTAGTGATTTAACTCTGAGAGTACTGTACGAAGTTGATAAAACCTACTACTTATAGTGATATAACAGATATCTGATTGTTCTGTGAAGCGTACTACTATTAATGAATTCGAACCTGTTGTAAAACACGTGAGCACATTCAGTTCACATCTGGTTTTTATTTCATGCCTGTCAAGGTTAACCCCTCCACTGATCCGCAGTAGGGTTGACCTTTTGATGACCCGCATAGACGCACGCTACCCGTCACAGATAGCTGCGTTTCTACTGCTAAACCTACTGGAACTGTTTGCTGTCAGCCTTGGTCAAAAGCCTACTTTTGCTTCAAATATGGCATTGTTCAACCAAACAAATATCCCTATGTACATGCTTTACTCAGTTGCCCTTAGAATCGACGTTTTATCCACTTCACGCTGACAATGCTTGTATTGTGCACCGTGCTACATAGCCGATGGTTGCCACAAGACATATCATGAGCTGTCATCATCATCCCTCTTTCAGTACCTTTTCCATTGCAGGCATAAAGTGAGTCGATTCCTAGTGTGTTTGAGTAGTGCATGTTGATAGAGATATTTGTTGGATTAAAGAATGCTAAAATTTTGGGCGAAAGGTCAGCTTGTGACCAAGGATGAACGAGGCAATCAGTGGGTTCAAAGGTCACAAAACTAAAACAACAGGCATGAAATAAATATTACAGGCATGAAAAAAATTACAGGTATGAAATATAATAATTACAGGTATGAAATAAAAAATACACCTGAGGCCTCATTAAGCGACCGTATATACCTCTGATCGCTGTGATTGCTTCGACCAGTTGAGGTAAACATCATTTTGAACGTATGATAATTTTAATAATCATGATTGGCACTTTCGTGACATACGCACATAGGGAGTCAAATGGTAAAGCAGGAAACACAGTTTTGAAACATATGCGTTCTCAAACAAAAAAAAACCCGGAACATTTTTTAGTTTATTGTCGGCTCAAATTTAGTGACTATATATTCACAGACATCATCTGCAATATTCAATGACAACGAACGTCTGAAACAAAACAAATTTAAGGGGTTCTGTGACCAAACATGGCACGTCCGATTAGTAGCGTGACTTTTTCACATTTGCGTAGATTTACGATAATCTGGCTTACAGGGAAGTTACTGTTCAAGTTTTCCTTAACTCAAGATTTTGCTGCAGTCAATCCACGAATTCCCCAGGAAACGTTGTTCTCTTTGCCGAATTTGAGTAAGACATGCCACAAATTTTAGCTCACGTGTGTGAACACGTGAGCTAATGTCATAGCGATGTCTGTCTGTCTGTCCGTTTGTGTGTGTGTGTTTGAGTGTGTGTGTGTGTGTGTATGTGTGTGTCTGTCTGTCTGCTTACACGATAACTCAAAAACGCCTGAACAGATTCACGTCAGATTTGGTACACATGTACCATATGCTACTTGCAAGAATTGATTAGATTTGGGTTAGTGTGGCTTGTATATTAATGAAGTTATGTAATATCATTTTTTCATATAATGGTTTCCCTATTGAGACAGTAATAACTGGGTCGACCTATATTACGAACTACTGCACAAAATTTATCAGAACATTATGATGATACTGTGAGTGTCGTGTCAATTATCTGGTCATTTGCACATTGAATGAACTTTTTTAATAAGAGAAACAACTCCTGCACCAAATTTGAAGACCCTTGCAACGAATGTTGATATGATATATATCTAATTGTACTGAGAAGCATTGGGCAGTGTGCAGTTAATAAATAACTCATTTGCATATTTATAAAGTTTTGTAATTAGTCATATAACTCAGAAATAACTACACCGAATTTGATGACATCTGCTGCAGATACTGACCCGACAGATATCTAACTGTGGTGTAAAGAATTTAGTAATGTGAAGTTAATGAAGGGTCGATTTGCATATTTAATGATCTTTGTAATTAGGTTTATAACTCTGAAATTACGGCACAAAATTCGGTGAAACGTTCTACAGATATTGATCTGATAAATATCTAATTATACTACAAAGCATGGGGCAGTGTCAAATTGAAAAATAGCTCACTTGCATATTTTATGACGTTTTGTAATTATTCATATAACTACGAAATAAATTCACCAAATTTTATGAAATCTCCTGCAGATACTCATCCGACAGATTTCTGACTGTGTTGTAGAGCATTTAGTAGTGTGAAGTTAATAAAGGGTTCATTTATATTTTAATGAACTTTGTAAGTAGTGATATTACTCCAATATTACAGTTTCAATTTGATGAAACGTGCTACATATGTTGATCTTATAGATATCTTATTGTCCCATGAACCATTGAGCAGTGTCAGGTTAATAAACAGCTCATTTGCATAGTAAATTAAGTGTTATAATTAGTGATTAAACTCTGAGAGTACCGTGCGAAAGTTGATGAAACTTGTTACATATAATGATATAACTTATATCTGATTGTTCTGTGAAGCGTACTTTTTTTAATGAACCTGTTGTAAAACATATGAGCACATTCAATTCACATCTGGTTATTTGTTACTTTTATAGGACGAGGTAGAGGAAGATACAGTGACAACTTAATCCTGAAACTCTACGAGAGGCTGAGTTTAATAGCACGTATACGTTGACGAATGGCTGTACAAAGTTTATGCGAACGCTTACTTAAAAGTACTGCACTTGATGAGGAAGAGGAGCCAATGACAAACTGAATCTTGAAACTCTAAGCGAGGATGCGTTCACTGACATGTATATGTTGACGAATGGCAGTGCAAAATTTATAAGAACGCGTACCTTACCATTGCTTTCTTTGGGAATATATACGTGCTTGGCAACCATTTATCAACAGTTTGCCAGGGCATTTATAGAGGCCGGAAATAGTGTATATCTACAATGTCTGATAAAAGATCAAGACCGTCAAGTATACAACGTAATAAATAAAAGCTTAGGATATGGTTGAGAAATAATCGGGGATGTAAAACGGAGGTGTCCCAGACACTGTAAAACCTTTACTGCTATATGTCGGCAGTAAGTAAACAAGATGCATGTCTTTAAATCATGCATTAAACATAAATCTCAGTAAAGTAATATCCTATGTCGCTCGTATCGCCGATCACTCGTGCGACACAGTTTGAGTTGTAAGAAACTATGTCCGCCTTTCTGCAACGTCGTGGTATGCCACAACAGTACAACATCAAACTTAATACAATTCAACAAAAACAAGGGACAGACCTATGTTTATCT
Source organism: Ptychodera flava (assembly GCA_001465055.1). NCBI lineage: Eukaryota > Metazoa > Hemichordata > Enteropneusta > Ptychoderidae > Ptychodera > Ptychodera flava. The sequence goes on along the minus strand of LD348480.1, from coordinate 54,885 downwards.
CTGTTATCAAAATTCTCAGTTAATGTAAAACATTTCATTGAGTATTTTATAGCCATACTCAAACAAGCTGAAACAGTACTTGGGCGAAGAACATAACATGAACCAGATGTGAACTTAATGTGCTCACGTGTTTACAACAGGTTCATTAATAGAAGTACGCTTCACAGAACAATTACATATCTGTTATATCCCTACATGTAGCAGGTTTCATCAACTATCGCACAATACTCTCAGAGTTAAATCACTAATTACAAAACTTCATTTAATATGCAAATGAGCTGTTTATTAACTTGACAATTAGATATCCATCGGATTAGCATTTGTAGCACGTTTCAATAAATTTGGTGCCGCAATTTCAGAGTTATATATACTCATTACAAAGTTCATCAAATATGTCAATGAACCCTTAATTAACTTCACACTACTAAATGCTTTACAACACAATTAGGGAGCATTCATTTTTTACGGGGAGGAGGGGGGGATCGGTGGAAATTAGGGGGAGTTGACTTTTACAAAACCGTTTTTAGGGGGGTCAAATATTACAATCAATGATTGAAGGGGGGTCAAATTTTACAAAGGTTTGTATGGAGTTATGGAAAAAAAAAATTGACTTGGAATTTCACCGAAATGTTGCTTGTGTGACCGATGTTTGGAGACGGCAGAATGATAACTGACCAAAGCTCAGCCAAATTCATTTCTCTAGCAGGGTCAACTAGTCCGATACTGGCGTTAACCCCTCTAGAGCAGCAACAGAGCCTGTAGCCCTGTGTACAGGTCTGTGTGTTCCCTGCATTTTACGGCCTCCACCACAGCCCTGCAACGGTTTACGGAGATAACTGGGGTCTCTGTAGCGAGATTCAAAATGGCGATCACCATGGGTAAACAACTTGTCGAGTACGTTATGTTTCAGAAAACGAGCGATTTTGGACGTTAGGAGAAGTTAATCGCATTTTTTCTGGGGTCGGTTAGGAGGTAAAGGTAGGCAGGGAAAGGATTTTTGCCCCGATAGAGCAGAATTTTGGCCAAAAAGACCTTTTTTTTGTTGCGGACCAGATCCTGACCATAGAGATCTGTTATCTTCATAGACCGTTGCAGGGCTGTGGTGGAGGCCGTATAACGTCGGGAACACACAGACCTGTACGCAGGGCTACAGAGCATGGGGCATGAAATGAGGAATTAACTACCATACAGTCATGTAATGTAACAAACAACTTCCGTGTACTACTGTATTGTGTCAAATTATCGGCGTCTACATACAAAATAGTAAAACCGTACTTCAAAGCTACAACAATTACTCCATGGTAACAATAACCGTTCCTGACGGCAGGAGGCGAACACACTTTCAGTACAAAAACTCTGTTCAAACTCTTTCTTAATGCTTAACAATTTCTATGAAAAACTTATTTACATTACCGCAGAGGCACCTCAGAGTTGACCATGCGGCACGGAAACACAAATAGTTCACATGCTACTTTAACTATTGTTCGACGATGAGCGCGATTGTAAGTCCGGTGTAATGTATGCACATGAAAGTCGGTAACAACACATGCGATCCACTGCTAAGCAGCTTCCAGTTCAGCTACCATGGGCGCAGCCATCTTGGATCTTTGTTTACTTCTGGTCGGCTTTTCGGGGACGCTAGTACTTCTGCCGAACTCAGCTGAAGACTCCGCGCATCGACAAAAGTTCAGTGGAACATTCACAAATAATGTTCTCATGACAATCTCAGACATCTGACTGAACTCATAAAGTGAAAAAAGTTCGCAGTTAACACACAATTTGCCGCAGAAAGATCAGCTTTCAACTTGTGGTGATACTATCATCTCTGCGTGCAGTGCGTATTGCATACGTAAGGCGCGGCTTTCACTTGTGAGCAATGTTCGTCATAGGGTTTATAAAAAGTCCGATCCGCATAAAGTTCGATCTCTGCCACTCACCGGTTTCTTTACATATCTACTGACTGGAGTAAAACTCACAATAATCTGAAATATCTTACTTAAAAAGCACACGCTGAAGCTCAAACCTTCAAGTGCTGCATGCAACGTAAAACACCCTCTCGATAGTTCCCGTCCTGGACTCCCTAGGCATACAGTGATAACACACAAGAACTCCCAGGCAAAATAGAAAATACACAGGTCCTCCATACATAATCTATGAGTAGTCTATGAGAAGCTATGAATAATTTCTTTTAAATACAAAACTAGCTAACTCTGTGTATTTATAGACTCTTGATTATTGATATTAATGTACTTGATCAGACTAGGGTAGTTACCTGTGCATGTGTGAGCAAGAAATTTGATATTGGAATTTCACCGAAATGTTGATTCACTATCTTGTCAATGAAGAAACTATGAATAATTTTTTTCCAATACAAAACCTGTTAAATCTGTGTATTTATGTACTCTTGATTATTGATATTAGTGTACTTGATTAGACTAGGGCGATTACAAGTGTGTGCAAAAAATTTGATTTTGGAATTTCGCCAAAAATGTTGATTCTCTATACATTGTGGTAATTGAGGAAACTTTGATATTTTTTACAATACAAAACTAGATATTACAATCTGTGCTTTGACAATTTGATGTAAATGTATGTGACGAGAATATCATATTTGAAAGAGCAGATCTGAAAAACCAATATGATATTGGAATTTCACACAGTGATTATTTGTAAAGTTCCAAAAAGGATTCTTTTCAAGTTCAAAGGTCAAATGGGAAATTATAAGTCAATTATGATATTATTGATACAGACTGTGACATCTGGGGGAGGGTCGCTGTTTTTTGTCCATGAACATTGGGGTAGGTAACTCTTTTTCATGCAAAAACTTTTGAATGACCTAATTTTTCAGCCCAGGGCCATAGGGTGCGAAGGGTTAATGAATCAATCTGATGCTTTTTTTGGGGGGGGAGGTCACATTTTACAATTGATGAATTTAGGGGGGGGGTCGAATTTTAGAAATTTGATTTGGAGGGGGGGTCGCTTTTTACATTTGATTTGTCGCTCAAATTCCACCGACCCCCCCCCGTAAAAAACCGAATGCTCCCTTAGGTATCTGTCGGATCAGTATCTGAAGCAGATTTCGTCAAATTTGGTCCAGTTATTTCGGAGTGATATGACTAGTTAAAAAATTTTTCTAAATATGCAAATGAGCTAATTATTAACTTGACATTACCCAGTGCTTCTCAGCACAATTATATATTAATCAGATCAATATCCGTAGCAGTATTCACTGTATTGGGTGCCGTAATTTCGGAGTTATATACCTAATTTACAAAGTTAACTAAATAAGCAAATGAACCCTTAATTAACGTTACACTACTAAATGCTTTACACCACTGTTAGATATCTGTCGGATCTGTGTCTGTAGCAAATTTCATCACATGTTGTGCAGCTATTTCGGAGTTATAATAATATTTACGGCCCTCATACGGGCTTTGCGGACCGAGGTCGTACGGCGGAAGGGCCCGAGTGTGCGAGGGCCCGTACGCCGTACGACCGAGGTTTACATTGGTACATGAATCTAGGTATATGATAAGACAAATTACAAAATTTCATAAAATATGCAAATGAGCTATTTATTAACTTAACACTGTCCAATGCTTCTCAGTACAATAAGCTATATCAGAAAAATATTTGTTGCACGTATCATCAAATTTTTATGCCGGAATTTCAGAGTTATGTCACCAATTACATACAAACATTAAATATGCAAATGACCAAATAATTGACATGACACTCACAGTATCATCATAAATTTCCGAGATTGTCATCTGTGACAAATTTTATGAAATTTGGTGTAGCATTTTTTGATATATGTCGACGCTGTTATTACTGTCTCCATAGGGAAACAATCACATGAAAGAAATGATATTGCATAACTTCATTAATACGCAAGCCACACTAATAAAAATCAAATCAGTCCTTGCAATTAGCATATGGTACATGTCTATCAAATATGACTTGAATCTGTTCAGGCGTTTTCGAGTTATAGTGTAAACAGACAGACAGATACACAGACAGACAGGAACACACGGACAGACAGACATACATGGCTGTGACATTAGCTTCCATGTTTGAACACGTGAGCTAAAAATGAAAACATGTCAAGAAAAGTCCCTGAGAAGTACTTAAGAGACTCCTTAAACGATTTTCCCGTGGTTTTGAATAGTAGTAACATGTATGTTTAAAGCTGTCGACAACATAATTCCCATGAATCTAATGAACCGTTACCGACAAACTGTGTACTTCTAAAAATCTTATCTAATGTCGCCTTTGCTCGTAAGGATGTATGACACAGATGTAACAGCCATTGACTTAAGTGATGCCATATTAAAACCTTATCGACAGACCTCCATGAACTCATTTTGATGGAATTTTCAAAACATCAGGCATATTATTTAGTAGTTTTACGTTGAGTTTCCTCAGCAATATTCAAAGAGAACAAGTCCATTTCGCATGATCATACTAAACAAAGATGGATAAACAGCAAACTAAGTGGAAGCTAAAGCAAATTTTCCATGTTTCGTATATAGTATATTAAGGGCAGAAATGGCAGGATTTCAGACGGTCAACAACGTACATTATATAGGACGTGTTGTGTAATAACTACAAATACGTGAACTTTGGTTTAGACTTAAATTTCACTTTCTATCTGTACTTATGCAGACTATTCCATGTTTTCATTAAGAGTCCTATAGATGATCACAGAAACAACATGTCTAACTAGATGAGAACTGAATGTGCTCACGTGTTTACAACAGGTTCATTAATAGAAGTACGCTTCAATCAGATATATGTTATATCACTATATGTATTAGGTTTTATAAACTTCGCACAGTACACGCAGGGTTTAATCACTAATTACAAAACTTTATTTAATATGCGAATGAGCTGTTAATTAACTTGACACTGCTCAATGCTTCATGGGACAATTAGATATCCATCGGATCAACATATGTAGCACGTTTCATTAACTTTAATGCTGTAATTTTAGAGTAATATCACCAGTAACAAAGTGCATTAAATATGCAAATGAGCCTTTAATTAACTTGACACTGTTCAATGTTTCATAGCACAATTATATATTTATCAGATCAATATCTGTAGCTGGTTTCACCGAATTTGTTGGTGCCGTAATTTCAGAGTTACATACCCAATTACAAACTTTATTAAATATGTAAAAGAACCCTTAATTAACTTCACACTACTAAATTCTGTACAACATAGTTAGATATCTGTCGGATATATGCAGCCGTTATCATCACATTTGGTGCAGTTATATCGGAGTTATATGACCAATTATAAAACTTCATAAAATATGCAAATCATCATACTTCATACTATTAACTTGACACTACTCAAAGCTTCACTGTACAATTAGATATTTATCAGTTGAACATCTGTAGCAAGTTTAATCAAACTTAATGCTGTAATTTTGGAGTAATATCACTAATTACAAAGGTCATTAAATATGCAAATGAACCCTTAATTAACTCCACACAACTAAATGCTTTACACCACAATTAGATATCTGTCGGATTAGTATCTGCAGCATATTTTATCACATTTGGTGCAACCATTTCGGAGTTATATGACTAGTTATAAAACTTCATAAAATATGCAAATGAGCTATTTGTTAATTTGACACTGCAAAATGCTTCTCAGTACAATTAGATATTTATCAGACCAACATCTGTACAAGATTTCACTGACTTGGGTGCCGTAATTTCACAGTTATATACCTAATTACAAACTTCTTTAAATATGCAAATGAGCCCTTAATTAAATTTATACGACTAAATGCTTTATACCACAGTTAGATATCAGTCATATCAGTATCTGCAGCAAATTTCATCACATTTGGTGCAGTTATATCGTTATATGACTGATTACAAAACTTCGTAAAATATGCAAATGAGCTATTTATTGACTTGACACTGGCAAATGCTTTTAAGTGTAATTATATATATATATATATATATATATATATATATATATATATATATATATATTTATATACAAAATATATACAATGTGCCCTCCCGGTTATCACCATAATGGCTTTATGGCAACCTCTGAACTTGGGCACAGAGAGTACGGTTACACATTGTTGAGGATTGAAAATATGGACTCACCAGATTAAATATATATATATATATATATATATATATATATATATATCAGATCAATGTTTATTGCACGTATCATCAAGTTTGGTGCAGGAATTTCAGAGTTATGTTACTAATAACAAAAGTTCATTAAATATGCCAATGAGCAGATAACTGACAAAACACTCACAGTATCATCATAATGTTCTGAGATTGCCATCTGTGAAAAGTTTCATGAATTTTGTGCAGTATTTCTTGATATATGTCTACACTATCACTACACTCTCCATGGGGAAACCACTGTACAGAAAAAAATGATATTGCATAACTTCATTAATATGCAAGCCGCACTAACCAAAATCTAATCAGTTCTTGGAAGAAGCATATGAGTCTGTTCAGGCATTTTTGAGTTATCGTGTAAACAGAGAGACAGACAGACACACACACACAGACACACACAGACACACATACACACACACACATATATACACACACACGGACAGACAGACAGACATTGCTATGACATTAGCCCATGTGTGTGAACACGTGAGCTAATTACAGGTATGAAAAAACAATTACAGGCATGAAAAAAAATTACAGGCATGAAATAATGATTACAGGTATGAAAAAAAGAGTTACAGGCATGAAATAAAAGTTACAGGTATGAAAAAAAATTACAGATATGAAATAGAATAATTACAGGAATGAAATAAAAAAATTACATCTGTGGCCTTATTAAGCCACCGTGGGTATTAGCCTTAAAGTTTTCCTTCTTTCCGTAGGCATAGGTTTTTTTTAATCATAACAAATGATGAAAATTATGTACGCCATTTCAACGGAAGTATGCGTAAGCTATATACCCAAACCGGATCAAAGAAAGTCGGGCAATGATCGTATCATCGATTGAATCTTCAGTACTGCCCGAAAATCCTACAGGAATATATCTATTTCAGAGCCGTGCTGCACCTTGTTTTAGCAACGGTGAACGGTGTTGTGTCTGTTCGTGTATACTTCATAACATTGACAATCGGTACATCTTGAAATTCCTCGCAACACAACAGCCATTTTAGCTGACGTGTTCACACACGTGGGCTAATGTCGCAACTCTGTTTGTCTGTTTGCCTGTCTGTCTGTGTGGCCGATATCTCAAGAACAGTTTATTGGATCAGAATCAAATCTAGTCCATAAATTTTGTTTGACAATGGCAATTATTGATTTGGTTTTGGTGGTTATGGCTTGCATATTTCGTGCTCATTTGAATGATTAATGAATGAAGAAAAAATGCCGTACAATGAGAACGGTTGCACAGAATTGGATGAGATTTGCTACAAATGTTGATCACTAAAGGATTTCTCTGCCGTCAAAGATATAAAGGTGTGATATGAAAGTTATATGCAAATTTACATATTTGAAGAATTCTCCTTAATAGGAATATCTATGTGAATTGACTCAATCAAAGATTGACGAAACTTAATACGTATATTGAAGAAACTATGATTTAATATTACTGAAAATCATTAAGCATTTTTACATCAGCCAATTGCTAATTTGCATATTTAATGAACTTTCGTAATTAGGGTTATATAGCGTGATTGCCTTGACCAAAATTGACAAAACGTGCCCTGTATATGGAGGATATTATGGTGCAACATCATTGAAAGTCACTAAGCATTTTTACTCAGCCAATTCCCAATTTGCATATTTAATGAATTACCTTGATTAGATAATATATCTGGATTAAATTGATCTAACTTGGCGAAACACATGCTATGTACATTGAATATACTAGGTTTAAGCAATATGGGAAGCCATTTAGCATCAGTCAGTTCCTAATTTGCATATTGGACGAAAGTAGTTAGCCAATTTTGGCCTTTGAGATGGTACTGAAAAACCTCAAATTCAACCCAAAAATTACCGTCTGAAGTTTCGCTTTGCCATAGCAACATTGACAGCGCAAAGCTGTGGCTGACCTCCGCATAGATAATCAAAATGTACACACACAGGCACAGTAAATGTAAACTTATGTGTAGTATGAGATGCCGGTACTGTTGCAGTGAATTTATAGTTGTGATGACATCAACCTATAAAAAAACTTTATTAGCAACATGCAGCTCCACCTTCAACCGAAAAAAGCCCTAACACATGATGATATTTAAATGTTTGTAGTAAAATGCAGCCGTAACGAGTCTGAACATTTTGTCTTTATTCATGATGAAAGTAAATTTATTCTGAATATGCGCATAACAATGCTACCTCACTATATAAACATATTAGCATACATTACATTTTGAATGTTTATCTATTATAGGCATGACTCAACCTGTGCTACAGATTGAATCTATTGTACTAATAATTGAAAGAAGGGAGACTGAATCAGATATTGAAATGTTATCACTTGCGAGCTCTGAATCTACTGAATTAGAAATAGAAAAAAAACATCTTCAAAAAGGGAGACTGAATCAAACATTGACATGAAATCAGTTACTAACGCTACGACCTAATATGAAGATTAATACGAATATTACTCAGCGAATAATCCAGAAATCCTGAATGAGCACATTCGCAACTATTTGTAAAAATCTGGAGCAATTATACTGGGAAACACTTGATCAATTACCGGAAGATGTTCCAAAGGTACAACAACTCCAAACTCAACAACAAAATCGTCAATCACCTCAATCGGAAACTCAACAAACAAAGCACAAGAGAGTGGCTTCTCCTAATGAAGTTTACAAAGAGTTGAGACAATCTTACCTGAGACAATAAATTGTGTAATTCCCAAGTTAAGGTAAAGTGCGACGAATTCGGACGCGCACGCGCTTTAGAACGTTTCTGCGCAGATTTAACTCCAGCCTGCCGCAAATTGGTTATTTTGTAGCATGTATTTAACATTACCTGTAATTGTTGAAATTGCACTTTTACCTAATTTTTTGACCCAGTCTCTTAGAAATACATGTGGCCTATAACCTTGTCATATTTTGAACCCCTAAGAGGATGGTTTTTATTCAATGTGAGCGAAAAATTAACATTTCTCTCCCATTTACATGGCGCATATTACCCATTCACCTAGAGATATTGTAAAAAGTAGCGTGGTGACACCCTTTTATTAAAAGTGTAAACTAAATGGTATCATGTCAGGATTTTATTCGCCAAGTTTGGTCAAAATGACACCATTCAAAGCGACAGGAAGAAAGTTCGAAAATTATATAGTGATATAATTTCGATATCGTCATTTTGTAATCGATACTTATGTTAAAATTTCTTTACAAACATCATGAAAACTATACATTCGATAGATATGGATCTTAAGTCATGGTATTTATTAAAATTAACTGACTTGCTAAGCGTTTTATAATTGCTTTCTTTAGTTTAAGTGAATTATATCATTTTTATTTATCCATGGAAACGAGCGTGGTGACCCCCATTTATTATTTCATTTTTGCACTTGCACAACTTCCAAGAATATTTGTGCAAAGTTTCAAGAAAATGACACCACAACCTAATTTTGACGTAATTCGTAGTACTGCACCTTAAAGAAACCAATCAAAACGAAATCATTTTAAGAGTTCAAGGCTCATTTCAACCAATTTATCAGCAGCTTTAGAGCTCGTGAACCAGAAGTTACATGAAAACGTCTTGTACGGTCATTGGTAGGAAAAATCTTTTACTCATTTCAGTGAGAAGAAGAAAGAAAAAGAAAAAAGAGAATTTTATTGATTGGATTGAAGAGAACTTTGACATTAAACATGTCCGTGCGAGGCAGTTCAGAAAATTTGGAATGATTTCAAACACTGTGCTCAAATTTTACATTAAGGTTTGAATGGTTCAACAAGAATGGTAAAAAATTATTGAAATATTTAATGACCATAGAGAGAAGATTGCATTATAGCATAGACTCACCTTCTTGGGTGCGTATGTTTTCTATGTACTAGTATCAATCAGTGACCTTTGATCTGCCTGTGACATCATGCCATATGTCTGTCACTCTATTCACCAACTGAGTTCTGCTCTCTTTGCATAGCAGTCATATTACTACAATTTTAGAAATATCCTCCGATCTCAAAATTGCTTGGAAGACCATTACTTTAAACTATATGTTGTTTAATATGTAAAATACCGAAATCTAAAGTGAAATTACTCTTGTCTATTCAAACAAAATCAAATTCTGTACTCTCTAACTTGTTTCCTTCAGAATAAAATTGAATATTCAAATCTTTCCTATCACTGTCTATTATTTTGCGCAGTTGATTCTACTTGGTGTCATGATAGAAACAGTATCAATGAGAATATCGTATTAATCATATGTTGCCAATTTTATACACCTAATAAATATGCACCATTCTTAAGAATTTTCATATTGTCTGTCATCTGTTCAGTGGTCTGTAATTTTAATTTAGGTGATTCATCTCCGCAACCCTAAGACCTAATTTCTTAGATGTTGTGTCCCAAACTAAGCTTGCTGTCCCCCTCACTAACAGTATATGAGCAATAATTCCCCCAGAATTTGTAATCTTATTTCATAATTCTAGTAAGAGGATTGCTCTTGAAATGAATTGGTAAACCAAGTAATTTGATGTGTGGGTTCCCAGGCATAAGCCAATGGCAAAGATCAGCCAACTTGTAATTCTTATAATTACTGTTGAAATAAATCACATTCGCGTTCTCGGCAGTTCAGTCACCCAACCTGCAATTACACTTCCCAATATATCTGAGGTGTTATGCTGTACATTTTACAGATTAAATTTCTGACTCATCTCCTCCCATGACAGAGCAAAGGGGTTGGATCGTCTGTAGCTTTCTTGGCAGCTATACTTTCGTTTACATCTACCAGACTAGAAAACTCTCCAGAGTGATTATGATCTTGGAGGGAAGCAACAACGAAGACAAACTGTTTCTCTCTTAACTTTATATCGAAGGACGTAATCCTTATTATTGTTACTTGAGATCTTGGTGTTATTGTTAACTTTAACATCATGCACATCTTCGAGCTGAAGATTTAGTCTATAATTTACATCAAGACTGTAGTTATTAGCACCAGATATAATTTTCTTATATACAGCCAGAAAATTCTATAATGACTTATAATGAGACACAACCTAGAGATGGTCATTTGGATCAAAAGCCAAACGGGCGAACCCGTTACTGTTAATTTTAACCTTAGCATTGACATAACACACTTTGCTAAAATAAGATTGCTACCGTGCAATCATTGTAATTCATGGGATAACATAACAACCGTGAATCATATACTAAAATATCAATAAGGCGGCCAACCGAAGAAGACCAAATCAATACGTCCAGGTAACTACAATATTGATACCCTCAATAAACCAATCAGGATGCCGCAAAAAACCAAATCTGAAAAAAGTTTGCTGACAAACTGCGTTTATCTAACACTGGCTAAAAATGTTAAAGTTGTTTATAAGGTAGTGACTCAGGCTCGTTGGTCAATTTTAGCGATTTTGTGATTATTTCATATTCTGAATCCCTGAAATATGATCTTTCTATTAGAGAAAACTGTGAGGTAACATTGTACTAGGAAATGTCTGAAATTTTAGTGAAAACACGGCCTTCTAACCACTGCGCGAGTTATTATTTTCTTTTTGTTTTAACGGTTCGGATTACTGTCAGCGTTATCGTTATACCTTGAAGGAGATCATGTAAATTTTTACGCACTATGTTGCGCATGCGCGCACGTCTTCATAAGGGACGCTTTTCCAACATGGCTGACGACTGCCGGCAGTATAAGCGGTGTAGAAAACGTAAAAGGGGGCCAAAAAAGCAAAATGGAAAGCTGATGGACGCAAGCGTTAGGACCGATTTGAAACTTTCTGAATTTGGCTCATACTACAACTGCCATTGAAACATTTATTGGTACTATGGTAACATGGTTGCACGCGTGATGTTGAGAATGCATAACTAGCTCCATACCCGGGCTCCATACACACGCGCAGCACTGTAGATTACACTGCTGCCCAACGAGACTCTATTTAATCTTCACTGGAATATATGGTTCTAAAACAGCAGCCCATATTTTGGACTTAGTTTTAAATTGTCAATCCGACACTGTTATGTCGGTCTAGAGCACAGCAACGTACGCCAAACGTCGCTTCACGATCGGTGCTGGTCTATTTCTATCTGTGGTCAAGAGAGTTTCGCTGGGTGTCGCAATACGTCGCCGTTTCAATTTTACAATCAGTGAATCTGTCGAGTATTGCCTCAGTCGTTTATTTTAAGTCATGAGGAATCGCTTTTACGTGTAACTGAAGTTGATTTTGGTTTCATACCCGGGGCCATAATAGTACATGTCACAGTAGAAAGCGAAATCGCGCACGAAAACCCCGGTATCTTTCCTGATGGTGAGCAAAAAGACTGCAGCAGATCACATGTGAAAACTACAAAAACAAGTGCGACTTATCCGCATTTCTTGAACTTCTCAACTACAGGATTTTTTAGAGCATCGAGAGTTGGTCGTGCCATCTTCTAAAGCAAGCAAGCGACGTCCTGTACTATAGGCACAAATGAACTGGGCGGATTTCCCCAATTCTTTGCACGCTAACACCTTATGATTAGACCTGAAAAATCGTGTTTTAGAATTTTGATAACCCCCCCCCCCGAAGTGACAATAACTTGACAAACGTGAACAAAAGCCGATAATTTATGCTAAAATTCGCCAGTTCACACTTCCGAAGGCCCACTGTGCAGAAACAAAAGCGAATTTCGAAAATCCAAAACACGGTTTTTCCGCCAGTATATCCAGCTGTCTAGTGCCGTTAACAGATCACTTAGGGGTGCTGCCAATTCTTACTTATACTTTTTAAGTGAAAAAACTCAAAATCACACGTTTTTTACTTAAACAAACATACGAATGCATGTTTTGACAACTAATCAAATTTTTTACCTTCTTCAGATATAGACCTAACAGAAAATGTACCCAATGTTAGGTGTGAGACCCCGTTTTTATGTGAAACGTTCGATTGAAAATATGTGTCCACGAACCTGAGTCAATACCTTAATGCTACAGGTAGCTTCGCTGACCTCATCTAATTTTTCAAAAAAAAGCAGGGACAATCCCATGGTAAAAAGTACCATAAGTCCAAAATGAGCAGATTCCATAACAGTCACTTAATGCAGATATATTCAGATGCCATCGATGTGACTGGAAATTATGTCACAAGCGGGGCAAGTGTATATATACAGGAGGAACCTCAGACTGACCACAAATACTTACCGTCCGCGATACAAAAGAAAAAATGTAAAAAGGTCATCTATGGCATTAAAAACAGCTTTAATTTCCATGCCATTGAGAAGCACAGCAAACATGTGTTCAATGCGTATACGGATAACAGATCAAAATTGCTGCAGCGAAGCTGTAGCAAAGCAGGCTAGTGTAGCACAAACCAGTCTAAAAGTAATCCACCAGCAATATAGATTATTTCATATTTTTTTCTATTCTGGTCTAGGCTGATAATAATCCAAGAATTTTATAGCAGAAGCTTACGCTGTTGCTCTCGCAGACGCTGACACTTCTTCCAGGATTTCCACATCAGTATCTCTTAATTTGTCACTCGCATGTACATCTGTAGCTTGATTCCGTCTTTTCTAATTAGCCTTTAGTAATCTTTTCTCTGACCAGACATTACGGTCATGATCAAATTTTTCAAGGGCCTTGTCATGTCGAATTTTCTCATCAAGCAGAGCACTGCCACTCCCAATTAGTTTTTGTCAATATGCTGTTGCATTTATACAGCTCTGAGAACTTTAATTTCTACAACTGCAGCCATAGCTAACTGTATATACATTATAGAGTGTAAGGTTCTGCAGGAATAACATTTTTCTGTTCAAGGACATCTTTAGTCGTAACCGGAGAAGCTGTCGGCCCCGCCTAATTTTGCTAATCGAGTGAGATTTGGCCAGCTTTGATCACCTACTTCCATTTTCAGAAATGTATTCATGATCAATAAGTATCCAGTCAGTAGTCCCGTTATCACAAGATCATCATACGTTGTGTTTACAACTGTTGTAGTATCCATATTGGTGTTTGTTGTGAATATTATAAAAAATTAGCTAATCCATCATATGCGATGCAGAGAGTGGAGGGCCTCATGGGGTGAGGGTGCTTTGCTGTCTGGCGTGATTAGAGATCTGATAGGCCTTTCTTGCGATACCCCCCAGATGTTGTAGAGGACATTTTTTGTGGACAAATATGCCCCCTGGCTATCTTAGAGCTGTTGCAGACCGCTTCACCCCCGAATAGAGTCTTAATGCAGTTAGTTTAACCCCTATAACACCTAAACAAAATAATTATTATACCACTGACTATGTATGCTGTCGCACCTTCCCCTCCCCCCTTCGAGCTCTGTTGTGACACTGAGCTGTCGTAGACCTCCATAGCCTTTGCTTTCTTCAATTTGTTCTGTCAGTTCAATTCAGCCAATTTCTCCCAAGCCGTCACTCTCTCTGGGTACTTCTTAGGTAATGTTATTTTCTCTACGTTGCGCTTCATCGGTTCTGCTGTAATAGTTGTTTGCGGAGCTGTTTGTGGAACTGTTTCAGGTTGCAGAGCTGTTTCGAGCTGGATGGCTGTTAGCAAAGCTAAATCCATTGATTTTGGGTATTATATTATTTATCATTTAAGTCTACATGTTTACCAGTTATTAATCTGGTGGAAACTAGAACAAGTAGGGGCCCCATGTGAAGGCTATGTGACCCGTTATTTTCTTCATTTCACTATTTAGAATAAAATCCTCTTTAAGATCAGTGGCATAGTTTCCTGGTCGTCGATTCGAACTACCTGACTGATTGCGCGGGCTCCTAGGTCAATGAAACTTTGAGTAACGGTATCACTTATCAGGGAACTGTGTAAAACTCTTCTGAATCTGCTCATCATTCAACTTCTCTACTTATTCAACTGAACACTTCTTACCAAAAAATAACTTGCTTTGACCTCTTGCAACGACATAGAGTATTATTTCTCGCCTTTTCTCTGTTTGGGAGACACCCGACTCAGCAGCAGCACCACCTGCGGTAGCACCACGTACGTTGCAAGTGAGAAGGGTGCCACACATAGAATTGTGGGGAATAGTTCTACTTTTTATTGTGAAGGTTGCGGCCCGTAGAGAGCTATTCCTCTTTACTTTCACAACCTCAAAGGGTATGACGGTTGTTTTATTATAAACAAGTTATACAAACTAGACGAGGGTGGGGTTTCCCGGAGCCGAAAATCATAGCTAAAAAGCCAATGGACTTATTGGTCTTATGAAAACATTTATACTAAATATAGGATTTGTTTGAAAATAAGCAGGAACCAAAGGAAGCACATTTCGTTCTGTTTGTACTGAGAGCCAGTGAGATCAGGAGTGAAAGGCCTAATAAAATAATGACGTGACGGCGCCCAATGATCTCAAACGTGTACAGTTACATGATCCAGACACATGCAACTGGCAGAAACTTAGCAATTTAGTGGGTTTAGTTAGAGTCTGGCTTACTAAAATAGTATAAATATATATATAATAAATATAATAAATATAAATATATATATAATAAAATAATGACGTGACGGCGCCCAATGATCTCAAACGTGTACAGTTACATGATCCAGACACATGCAACTGGCAGAAACTTAGCAATTTAGTGGGTTTAGTTAGAGTCTGGCTTACTAAAATAGTATAGACCTTAGTCTTTCTACTATTCCATGAAATTCAATATCTTTAAAGCTGCTCCTATCAATAAATATACAGAATTTATTCTTCAAATAATTGACTTCATCCATTTCACACCAATCCTTATCTTCAGCAAAATACCGTCGTGTTTCATACCAAAATGTCTTGGTATCACCTTCTGTGCGTTTATTTTATTCGCAATACCCTCTATTGTTACAGAAACAGATTCAACGGATGGATTCATAAAAGTTCGCTTTTCAGTTCTAACTGATTCTGATCTTTTGTGAAGAGTACTAATATGCTTCTCATGCTACATCGTGGTACATTAACGTTTTCATTGATAATCATATCTGATTCATTGAATGGGATTGTTCTAAAGTGTTGGACATGTTCGTACAGAAAACTCTAACAATGGTTGTAATACCCGGCTGAGTCCCTCGCGAGGACATCATCCTTAATCGTTTCACACTCCATCTGAATGTTTGTTAGTTTGTAATCGGCTGTATCATTTTCACTGACAATAAATGGGGAGTCATGCGTAAGAGTAATTTCCCATTTGATATGACTACCTAACGCCGATTTATAGGCAACTCCATGGCCTGTGATGAAGAGATACTGAGTCGAACAACATATTTCATATTATATACCTCATGAAGTAAATTATCGTTAATGACATTAACAACTTCATCGGCCGCACCACTTCTTAATTTACTCAGCTGCTCGTTCTCAATTTCATAAAGGTCATCTTTGTTCTCTGCTTTTTATGTTTGTAGAGATCACGATAACATTCAATAAAGTTATAATTACTCAAATCAAGTAGTATCTGTACCTCAAACTTTAAAACCATGCGCTTGATTATACTTTTTGCAACATTTCTGACTCGATGCCGTATGTTATGGGTTCGAACCCCGAATGAAGACACGGTATTTGAACTACTCGGTTATTTTCGTGACCCAATACTATGAGGTCAAAAATCAGATTGAAGGTACCTGGAACTAAAACTACTCCACTTTCCAACTTTGGACACCGTATGTAAAGCGTCTCACCTGGCTGTGTCTGACTTAGATTATGAGTAACCACATGATTGGTCCTTTCAGCAATTGTTCCCTGTGGTTCTCGGTTACTGAAAGTCTGTAACAATGATCGAGTGTACGACATTTTTGCTAGTACTGTATATAGTACACTTAGAATATAAATCACATCTTCACATAAATATTTCCATCTGACTGAAATATAAACTGGTTCCCTGTGTAGCGAATAAGACAAAAAACTCAATATTCTTTAAGATGATGCACTTTTTATCGCCTTTACTATCCTAAAACACGGCTATGAATTTTAGACGCTTAAAGAAGTTAGTCTTTTGACATTCCTTGACGAAAGCTAAAATGTTATGATACAGATTATCATCTTTAAGCCCCACACCTTGATTTGCCCTAAAAATATGACAAGTCACTCGCCGGATTTTGCACAATTCCAATTCAGTAAAGTAAACCAAAGATATCTTTACTTTAGGAAGAAACTTTGCAATATTCTTTTCGCAAAACATGCCTGTGTATATCAATGCATAATTTGTTTACTATCACTAATGTTAAAAAAAATCCTGTCAAAAACATCCATAGCTGTTCCCCAACGAACCCCACCACTGATCCTGCCGTGTTTTTAGAAAACTAACAAGGGATTCAATTAACCTCGTATTGCAGAAGCACTCTTTGCAGCTAGGGTTTTTAACCATTCACCAAACTGCCCGATAATTTCCTTTGCTTTTGTGTATACTTTGGGCGGGTTATTGCCTTAGCCCCACCTAGGTTAGTCGAGCCGCTGTGTGAGTGACCAGAACGGTGGGGGAAGGGGCTTTCGTCACAGCCCGGGCAATTGTTGATATTTCGATTCAAACGCCAGTAAGTAATACAGCGATAGTTATACAATGCCGTTTGAATAACTCTGTAAGCTTCAGTGTCAGTGTAAATTCTAAATCGGAAATTACATCACGAAGAGAAATAATCGCAATCATACCAATCCATAATCCAATGACAGTAGGTCGGAATTCGCAAGACAATAGTTGTAAACATTGACACAAAACAGCACAGAATAGACAGTAAATAGACGGTACACAAACAAAGTCATATTCATGAAAGAAAGATATATGGACCTCTGGCCAGAAGACCAAGAAGTGATGTCAGGTGTTTCGAAAATA
>LD348480.1:5420-33843 GCA_001465055.1 Ptychodera flava | reverse complement strand
TGACATCGCAAACGTTTACCGATTCACACCTGTATCGCGTCCTTTTTTGATTGACAGCTTGCAGACCTTTGTTGTGGCCGCTTGCCACGCAAGTTGAAGACAAAGAGGAATACATTCATCGACCAAAATCAGCTTTATTTATGCTCAAATCAAAAAAAAAATATCTATATATTCAATCACTAGACATTCATAGTTAGGTACATGTGCATGGACGCCTAAGTTTCTTCGCCTGTGACCATTTTGGCATGGTTTTTACGGAGCGATCGAGCGTGACGCCACCCAAGCCACGCTTTGCATAAACTAACTTCAACAGGGGGAGGTTGCTATTTATACCCAGCCCTGGCCTTTAAACTTAGCACTGCCCTTGACAATCTTGCGTTAACGTTTTATCAACATGCTGTATCTATTATCTGATGAGTTTGAGTGCCTAATTGGCCAAAGTAAGCAATGGTAAATTACTAAGCTGTGGACGCTGTCACCAGATTATCACCGGATTAAATTTGACAAAGTCAACAACGAACGCGCCAGTAAACCTTACTGGCGCGTTCGTTGTTGACTTTGTCAAATTTAATCCGGTGATATTGTCATATATTGTCAAAGTACCACCTACACCCACAAAAAACCAAATGGTTCAGTCCAGGTATTTGCCACTCTGCCATCCGACTGGTCAACAGGAAATCAACCATAGGTGTCTTTTGGCACGCGTATACGCCAGTCACTTAGGCGACGGTAATCTGCACCACTTATCACCATCGGGAAGGTACTCCTCCCCATATACCACTGGTGATCCCACCCTCAAGGCACTGCGTCATTAGACCAAGCATTGTTATTGTAATTTCCTGCATAAAATTAACAGCGAGGTCAACCGGTCAAACTCTCTCGGCATTTTCTCTCATGATGTATTTTTGTTCACATAGTTTTCTTGTACGGGTATTTGTGGTGTGAACTTTGTGTAAACTAGTAGCTTGGAAGTGAGATGGACTGTGGTCGAGTTCATTGAAATGTTCTGAGACTGGGGTGGCTTTACGACTGCGGATCGTGTATGTATTTTCGTAAATTCGTCGTTTGAGTTCCCTTTTCGTTTCCCCAATGTATTGTTTTGAACATTTTTGGCAAGTGATAATGTAAATGACGTTACGGGTGTTGCATGAGATTTTGCCGATGATGTTATGGGTTTTACCTGTAGTGGAGCTGGTGATTGTGTTAGTTTCTGCAATGAATCGGCATTGGTTGCAGTTGCCGCAGGGTTTAGTTTCACCTGTTGTGAGTTGATGTGCTAGTTTTTTGAGATGTGCTCTAACGAGAATTTTTCTTAGATTTGGAGGTTGTCTGAAGGCTGTGATCGGTATTTCCGGAATGGCTACGGATGAAATCTTAACCTCTCTAATGTTGGAAATCTTAGGAAGAGTGGGGTTGAAGGTGGTAACAAAGGGGATTCTCTTGTGTTGGGGCTTATCAGTGGGTTTGGTGGCAAGTAAGTCGTTTATATGTTTCTGGCTTTTTCGATGCAAGTTTTGACTGTTTGTGGTTTGTAGCCTCGTTTTGAAAAATGATGTGTCATTTCTTTGGTTGCTTTGTCATAAGTCGAAGTGTCTGAACAGATATGTCGATAACGGAGAGTTTGGCTCAAAATGACTGAATTGAACGTGTGATTAGGATGACAGGATGTTGGCCAGAGATAGGGATGTTTATCTGTGGGTTTACTGTAGATCGAAGTATGAATAGAATTTTGTATCGACATATCAGTGTCTGAGAAAGCAATGTGTTTTGAGCTATGTTCTATGGTGAATTTGATGGTGGGGTGTACTTCATTGCAGTGTTGATGGAATTTCAGGAGAACGAAGAGGCCATGGATCCAGATAAAGCGGACGTCGTCAATAAATCTACGCCATTGTGTGGGCTGGAGGGGTGTGTTATTAAGGATAGTGTTTTCAATTTTGCCCATCGCGAAGTTAGCATACGACGGGGCTACTATTAGAACCTATAGCCGTCCCATGTTTTTGAAGGTAGAAACTGCCTTGGAAAGTGAAGAAGTTGTGTTCAAGAATGAATTGGAGCATTTCAATTAGTAGTTCTGTACTATCGACGTTGTGCATTGTAAGAAATTCTCTGACAAAGTTGATACCAAAGTCATGCGGAATGTTAGTACAGAGGGATTGAACATCAAGGGTGACCAGGAGGGCATTATCAGGGATATTGATTTGATTGATTGATTATTATTATAATTAGACTTTCTCGATAAACTATTGAGCCTGAGGCTCTTCTCACATAGAGTCGATTAAAACAACATTGACAATATTTACATTAAAAAAATAATTCAGGAAGAAAACTTTATATCTTGTAAATGGTGATTAGTATCCTTGATATATGAGGGGGGTGATCGAACAATGGGTTGAAGGTAATAGTCGACGTACATAGAAAGAGGGGTGGTGAGGGATTGGCATTGGGGAACTATTGGTCAGAGAGGGTTGTACTTTTCATGTATTTTAGGCAAGCCGTAAAAATGACCGGGTTTGGGTTCTTGGGGTAGTAATTTCCGAGCAGTTTTATTCGAGATCCAATTTTTCCTCCTCCAGCGGGTAATTTTCTTTTGTAATTTAAGAGTTTATTCTTCTGTGGGGTCAGATGCGAGTTTCTCGTAGAATTTTGTGTCATTGAGTTGTTTCTCACACTCAGATATGTACCAATCGCTATCCATTATCACAATGCTGCCCCCTTTGTCAGCTGGTTTGATAACGATATCATCTCTATTACGAATTTTCTGAAGTGAGATCCTTTCTTGTTCAGGTAAATAGGGCCAACAATTATTCCAATTATGAGAATTGAGAATATCTATTCAATTGTTTTTTATCAACCCTAAAGCAAATAAGCAAAAATCCACATTTCAGTTGTAGAAAGAGTTGAACAGATGGCTGACTACATCGAAAAAACTAGTGCTGCGTATCGTCACAGTTATAAATGAAACGGGCGAATTAATATGGGTCTTAATATAACTTAGGGTATTCTTGTACGTTCTGCTGTCATAGCAGCTATTCCAATATTTCTTGTACTGAGAGCCTTAACTCCTATACCAGTTGTTATTATCGATGTAATACAAGGAAAAAGAGATGTAGCAAAGAATTATCTCTACCTTATCCCAAATTCTACACTTGGCTCTTCTAAGTATTTCTCTGCACTCCCATCCGGTCAGTCCACAACGACTGGATTTTCGGTACTTTGATAACTGCGACACCTATAGATGTGTCCACTGTCCATTGAGTTGAAACGGATACCACGGCGATACGTATGTCCATACGCTAAAAGCTGAAATTTTATGCATCGTTGTGTGCATTACACGTTGTTATGGACAAGGGTCTGGCATTCACAGGCCAGAACATTCCGGCTAATGGGACATAACACTAAAACAAAAATTGACCGACTTCGCCTTTTTGTAAGCGCTAGCATTCCCGGGGTCAAGGATTCGCTCCACCCGCACCCTGACCCGAACCTTGATCCCAGCTAGTATATCAATGTAAGATATATGGTCCAAATTTGATATCTTGTGGTCTAATTTTTGATATACATGACTTCTTCACTGTATTAAATCACAGAAAAACAGAAAAAATGCTCACATGCCTGCAAGCACGTGTAACGACGGGAACGCATTTAGGCTGTACCCAACTCACGGCTAAGATTGCCGGCCAACTCCAAGTAAGCTGCGAGGGGTTTGGCCTTTGCAGTGCCCATCAGGCCCATACTGGCCCTTCAGATGAGGGAACAGTCCACAACCCTACTAAAAGCATTTTCTCTTTGTTTTGGGTCTTTCTGGATTATATTTGATGTTACGGTTTTTTGCTATTGCACAGAAAATTCCAATCAATAAAACACGCATAAAATGACACAGAACAGACAGCTATAAAATGCATGTAGATGAGCTGTGTACTCATAGCTAAGGGAAACCATGTCTGAATTTTCTCGATTCTCCTCTAATAAACCCGAGACAATTTTACTTACAGGAGTACACTACCAGAATTCAGATCTCTCCGTTCAAGTGATGAAGTTTCTTTTAAAACTTAACGAACAAGACTCAAGTTCTATGGTGATCATTCTTTCTCATATGTCGCTGTGGCAGCAGCTATAGCTCTCGTACGTTGCGACGGAAAAACTCTTTTTATGTTGTACGACGAGTTTTCGGTTACAACCCATATATTCGTCCGGGTAAAACGAGAGTTACGACTGCACAGATGAACGCCGCTGCTTCCTTGGGGAATAGATTTTCTAGTCATATTCGTTCAGCATCAAGTACTGAAGTTTTGAAATCTTGACTAAAGACCTGCTTCTTTGAGAAAGCATAGTCCTGCGACACTCTGTAAAGCGCCAGTGAAAATTTTCCAATGGATACCAGGCTATATATTTTTTACATATATCATATCAATCGCAATTGATTGAACTATATGCTTTGTGTAGATGAAAGTAAACGCAATTCTTCTACAGAAGATGTGCACATTAACTTTTGCCGGTTTATGTTGAAAATTCAAAGGCATACCCCGAAGATGGCAATATACAGTGAACTAGGGAGATATCCAATTGAAACTTTTGTACAAAATCAACTGATCAAATATTATAATAGAGTGCTAAATAGCCAAAATCCATTGATAAAATAAGCCGGCATAGCAAACAAACAACAAAAGCAACTGATGCACCAAAATTGAGTCACTTTTAGCTAAAACGGAAAAAATCATATTTAGTAACTTCTCAGGACATCTGTACAGACAGTAAATTATCAATTTTCAAAAACAAGTTGTGTTATATCTTTAAGTCCAAAGTGAAAGAAGATATATTTTGTGACACCAAATATACAAAAGGAAACGGCAATTAGCTAATAACATATACAATATCAAGAAAGACATATTACTTGAAAAATACCTCATAGAAATAAAAAACCCACAGGTAAGAGAAACATTAACAAAATTCTGACTCAGTAACCATAAACTCCACATAAAAACCGGAAGATAATCTAAAACCCCATCAATGAAAGAATTTGCAAAAGATGTTGAAATAAATACATTGAAGACGCGATACATTTCTTATTTAATTATGAATACTATAAACCAGGTCAAAATACATTATACAATACTATTCAATCAGTACACCCAACATTTCAATCATTATCACATAACAGTCAATTAGAATTCATGATGAATAACAAGAAATTATACATTCCCATAGCAATGCACATTAACAAGTGTCTACTCCTGAGAGGTCAATAACAAACATCACCAATGAACAAAGAAACATTTTTTCCAGTTTATTTCTATTTATGAATGTACTTTCATTTATTTGCTGGGTTTTTTTCAACTCATTGTATTGCTTTTTTGTGGTCTCTATGTATGACAATGTTTACCCTTTCCTTAGGGTAAAGAGTGTCAATAAAGAACTATTATATTATTAACCATGTACGTTTTGTCATCACAACGTTTTTCTATGAACACTCACTTTGAACTCTTGTCATAAAGTTGAGACGCAGAGAATGAAATGTAAAACTTCAAATTCACCTTAAATACATAAATATCAAATTAGTATATATGTTTGTATTTGAGGGAAACACTGCAGAATCTCAGTCGGCAAAATACGATAAGAAGACGAAAATATGAAGATTTAAGCACGTTATGATTGAGCAATATCACATTAAATATTTATTTGGTTCTTTAACTCTCAGTCTTCCTACTTAATCTGCTTGCCATAGCTGAATAAAATTAAAAGTCAGCCTTAGCCATCGCACATTAACAAGCATTACAAGTCTACATTTCTCCTCGAATTCACTCACGCATGAGTATGAGGGCTATCGAGTTGAACTAAATCGGGGTCTGCTTTTCACTAAAATAGTCAGAAGTAAGGATAACAGATGTTGTATTGTTTCTTAACGCAATATACCTCTACCACGTTCTATCAAACAGATGCCTTCTGGCCTCATCAACATATCTGGTGGTTTCTCTTCAGTACATGGCATTAACCTTCATGTCTTGTGTGATATTGCGCTCTACTGAAATCATATGCTGGTACTCATGAAGAAACAGACACTTGCGTTTATATGACCATTTTACTTTCTCATTAGTTTGATTTTCCACCTCGCTCTGGCAAAAATATTTCAACTCATCTACTTCATCTTGACTTATCCACGTAAATGTAACAGACACCATCTCACTATCTACATCTGCTATTCTGCTACTCAGTGGTGATATAATCTTTTCAATCGCAGAATTTAGATCCCTTTTTGTGAACGGTTCAACTACCAGCCGATTAAATTTATCCCTATTGAGCAGCCTGAAGGCTAAGTGTTTGTGATTCGATTCGATCACACCCTTTCTTACATAATCTCTTGGATATCGATAAATGTCATCGTGCAGAATTAATGTGAGCGAGTTTTGCCTGTGATCAGGAGTTAACACGTCAGGGAGATTAACCATACCTGACATGGCAAATGTTACCTTCTCTAGACTATTATTCTGTATTAAGGCACTGAAATCAGGGTGGCGAGAGGTGATTATTAAACTATTTGCGTCATGACGATAATTCCAGATACCGAACGAAAAGTTTTTGATACTTTTATGAAAATTTCGGAAGGTTCTTTTCAGCTGTTTTGTGATTGGTTCCAACTCATCTTTTGTTTCTTCTGCTGAGACTATCTGAATTTCTACACCTTCGGTGTTTTTTAATACAGCTACTGTATCGTATAATGCATTTAAACTTTTCGCACTCTTGGCGGAACAAGTGAACATAAGTCCCCAGCTTCTTAGCACGACTTCCTTAAAGATATCAAATGGTATAACATCTACCGAATTCGCTACGTTTAAGACACCTAACCGAAAATGATTGGCTCCTCTTCTGCAAAATTCCTTGATTAATTTACGCAGCTCTTCCTTTAATTCATTGCCTTGTTGTTCATCACTGACCTGAATTGGCGGACTGTATGGTGGTACACTATATCTTGGTAGACAGACGAAATTCAAACTCTTTAATGTCTTCATCATAGGAAGACATTCTGTAATGCGCCCTGACATTTTAATAATTTCAGGAATACCTGGATCAAGATTGCATACAGACAGTGTTTCTAAACTATCATTGTTATTAAATGTTTTCAACACTGTCAGTGGACCTTTACTCGTAGCTTGAAACGAGACTTTTTCTTCGTCTGTATTATTTTTATTTACGCCTTTCACCAACAGTGTCAGGTCTTTTATGTATTTCATTTCAGGGTTATCACGTTTATGTTTACCCTGGTATTTCATTATTTCAACTAATTCTTCGAAACTCGTCGTGTTACAACTGATCACTACAGGTGGAAGCTCAAGACTGTTCAACAGATACGACCAATCTTGCCAAAACAAATAATTGACATGATTGAAGTTTACCCCTACACTCGTAGGAGCTGCATCTGCTATTAACGACCTGAATTTACGACCGCACTTACTTTCGTGAAGACATTCCAGGCACAGTTCGAATAAGGAGGATAGATCGTTAAATGTCGTGCAACTGTCTACTTCCTTTGTCAACTGTAACGTTTTAAGTCTTTCGATAAAAATTTTGAACACTTCATCGGCCTTGTCTTCCAGTAATCCGCAAGTAAATCGTATAATAGGCGAATTTATTTTTGTTCTTTCTAAAATCTCTTCGAAAAATTGTTTAACATGAGAATCTGTATTTATCGTGTTTTTAATATGCAAGGCGATAAAGTATTCTTGGATTGTCCGATGGAAGAAATAATGAACATTTCTTTTCGGTCGAAGTCTAGAAGTTTTAAAATTTTGAACAAGAAACCCCAATTGCAACGACTTTTTATCCGAGATATCATTATCTTCAAAGTTAAACACGCCTTCTTCCTTCTTTTCCAAGAACTTGATATACGTATTGCGGGCTAAATCAGAAGCAATACGTTCGGCATCTGTGACATTACATTTACTTTTATGACAATATCTGGAAATGACACATTCGTACATATTTGTGTATAAATCTGTGCTTCGCTTGAATGAGAGTACCTCTGACATTTTACTCTCATCCCGCATATCTTCCCACATTGCGCATAGGAAGGTAACGATTAAAGGATTTCGAAGCAAAGACTTGTCAAAACCAAAATGGACATTCTGAATCTCTCGTATCAAACGTGTTGCGTAACGTTGTTGACCTTTAAAGTAATTTTTTATGTATAATATATATTTGCTTTCATCAAATCCTCTGATAGAAAAACGAAGGGAGCAATTAGATATTTCTTTCTGCTGTCGATGGGGTCTCGTGGTGACCAGAGCTATGCAATATTTCAGCGATCGTCGCTGTATGATTTTTACAAAGGGTGAATCTTTTGTTTTCATGTCATTAACCAGTTCGTCATATCCATCAAATATGAATAAAATAGAATTACTATGCTCATCGATGCAATAGCCAAGCAGATCAGGAGACAGGCAGCTTTCTTGGTAAAGCTGATCAAAAACTATGTCTTTAACTTCGGTTTCGGAATTTTGGCAATCTTTTAACTGAATCAGAAATACAAATTTGAATTTCTGCAACTCAGTAGTACCACGAGACCATTCGTACGCTAGTTTTCTGCAAAAGACTGATTTACCAATTGCAGGGTCACCCTCCACAATAATTCGTTTGCAATTGTCATTACTAACATCGGAGAAAATGTCAACTTCTCGTTGAATGACTGTGCCTGATGAAAACGTTTGCGCGTTTTTCGTGTGCGTGACCACTAGCTCGGTGAAGACTTTTTCCAAGTTTAATTCAAACTCGTCGTTCCACGGCAACGGAGAGAAACGTTCAAATCCATTCTTGTACTGTTTTGTGAGATGTGAAACAGCTTGACTTGATATATCTTCCATATTTAATTCTGTAAGATACGAATATATATTTCCAAAAATGTTACAGTATAGTCTTAGACTATTTTATGCGCTGATGGAAATGCTTCTAGCATTAAAACATCATTATGATATGTGTAACTGAAATCTGACCATGATATTTGCTGGAGCCAGGGTTTATATTCTCAACAAGAAGATCTGCATCACATTTTAAAGCTCGCGCACATTTCAAACCATGAGAAAATCTATTAGCACAAACTCTGTTGCTAGACACTCATTACAATGACAACTTGATAGAGAAGTGTAGGTAATGTTTGCTAGCGAATAAACACCCTGTGTTTTTGTAAATAAACAAGCATGTTTACAAATTTGCACAGGGGAGTGGTAACAGCATTATCTATCTATCTATCTATCTTTTTATCTAACAAATTAGTAACTTTACAATGACAACAAGAGTGCAGTTTATTTGCGATGCGATGTAAGGTTCTTGTCTATATCTTGTGTACCAGGTTACAACGTTTCCCATAAGCAACTGGATTCACACATGATTGTTTCACTTGTGTGAAGTTCCTTCAACTGCTGCATGCCGGCTACTTTCGCCGGGTGGAACCTACAAGGGAGGCCCACCCGGACCCCGCTGATTTTGTACTTGGATTGGGTTGTAATGTTGGCAGTGTCAGTGCCGAAGCATGTTTTATAAAACCGAAAATAATGGTGAAGCAGAGATTGTGCGGATACTAGACATTGATGACGTTGCGTTAGAACAGGAGTGAACCTAACCATAAACGGCCTTTTTAAGGGCCACTACCTATTCCAAAGAGAGAGTTACAGAAAACCTTCATCAACATGATATACTGATAAACACTTTGATTTAGTGGCATACCTTTTTTAGCGAATTTAGATTTCTAGTAAAATTGGCAACCTATTTTGGCTATGAAGGCATGGTAAATATAGAGCAAAGTTTGTTGTAACTGCATCTGAAATTAGCGAATTTAGACACCTAGTTGAATTAGCTAAAATAATGCTCAAGCTAAAAAGAAATGTTTTACAGTAAGCTGCACGTTCAACCGAGAAATAGAAAGACGCTTAAGGGTTTATTTCTGAAATCGCCACCTCTGTTCTGTTACAAAGTGATAGTAAATTTCTGAATGAGATAGCAGTGTAAAAACTGCCTGATGACAATTAATAACGCACATTTACCAAATAATTAAGTAATGATGGGCTCACACAATTATAAAGTACCTCAGTCGCTTGTTTTCAGAAACACGCTGACCGGCGATGTTGAATTAAATACTGTGTTTATAACATTACGGGCGGCCAGCCGTCGTGTATCACGTTGTTTACTGCCGGCGTGTATCGGAAAACAAGCGACTGAGTAACATACCAAGTGATTCGCTACGCATAAGATAACACACAAGAAGCAGACGATGTGCGATAGATGAAATACGGAGGGAGTTGGAATAGAGTTGTTAATGTTTTATTCGCGGCATTTGCTTGCCACAGAATTTTATGACACGCGTATCATTCATCGTTGTGTCGCTTTCCCTTTGTCGGCACGCGTATATTATACCGCCATTCTGTGACGCGAGCCGCGCATTTCATTAAACATGTCAATCATGACAAGGTACTAACAGCATAGCCAACGTCAAGTGTAACCATCTTTTGTTACGTTATCAGGGTGTACATGACAAAATTTCTCTTCTGAACGTTCGTTGTGTTGATCAACTCGTTCTTACCATCGGCTGTAATTCGGCAAACGGGGTTTTTCACCGACGTTTGGGGGATTGGGCGAAATATGAACCTACAACGTTTGTGCCGGCTTGGTTTGGCATGCTGAGTTCAACGCGCACTACGGATTGAGGTTAACTTTGAATGTTGTTAAATTTTAGTCTGGTGCAGCTCGATGAATACACAAATGAAGAGTTTGTTCAATCACCAACGGCTATGTAACAACGTAACTTTTTTTTTTTACATTTTTCGAGTAGAATTATTCAAGTTCGACATGTAGTGGCGCTATCGATGCGTTGCGTTACTGTATTGTGTGTTATAGAGTGTACGGCAACCGTGGAGGCTCACCAAACCGGTTTTATTTATGAGATTATTACTCAATTTCAAAAAAAGGTTTTTCTAGCTTTCATATCCATTTTAATATTTTATTGCATTTCTTATAAGTTGTTTGTCGATTTATAAATAAGTTTAATTTTAATGGCGATTTGACCTTAGGTTTGCTTTTCGTTTTGCTTTCCGTTTCGAGAGGTAAATTGACTTATTTTTTTTAATTAAAGTAATATTTTTATTTTGTTTTACCTTGTGTCCTTAATTTTATTTTCGATTTCATTTAAATTTTGATTTTGATTTTGATTTCTATTGTAAAAATTCAAATTGTTTTAGTTTCATTGGGATACTTTTCTGAGTTTCACTTTGGACTTTGTACAAGATATTATATTTGGTTTTAAGTTTTGTTTTGACTTTTATTTTTTTATTTTTAAGTTATTGTCATTATGAAATTGTACTAATATCCATTTTGGCTTTCAGTTTAGAACTTAAATAATTTCCGTTGGACAGTCGTTTTGATTTTCATTTCGACGTCAAAATGAAAATTAATAGTCGTTTTGATTTTACTATGATTTTAACTTTCGTTTCCATTTTTGAGTTTGATTTCAATTTATTTTTTTTGTGTTTAGTTAATTGTCGTTTTGAAATTGTTCTAATTTCCATTTTGATTTTGACTTTCAATAGTTAAATAATTCCGTTTTTATATTCGTACTGATTTTCGTATCGATTTCAACATGAAAATTCACTGTCGTTTTGATTTTACTACCAGTTCAACTCCCGTTTTCATTTTTTTGTGATTTCAATTTACAGTTTTATTTTTATTTTCATTGCCATTTTGAAAGTGTTCCAATTTCCATTTTGATTTTGACTTTCGAAACTAAAATAATTTTCAATTTGATATTCGTATTGATTTTCGTTCAGAAATAAAAAATAAAAATTCATCGTCGTGTTGTATTTTACTACGATTTTAACTTTTGTTTCTGCTTTGAATTTAATTTTGAAATCAAATTCATCCCCAGTTTTCAACCTTTTCAAGATCTTCCAATGTAGTGGCTGTCACTTCTCTGGCTTGACCGATAGCATGGTTGTTGTTAAAGTGCTTCTGACATGACGAATCCATCTCAATTGCATTAGCAAGCTTACGTATAAGTAATGCGTGAAGTAAATTTATTGCTGCTGAAAACAATATTGTAAATCCTAAAATAATCACTTTTTCGGCCGATCACAGCGATTTGAAACAGCCCGCCAAAATACCGGAAGAGTGCCCTTTTGGCGATCTCGCAAAAACGGAAATGACCTAAACACTGGGGACGCAGTACGGCGAAGCCTAGCTGAGACCGAAGACGTCCATAGAATTTGGAAGATTAACTTGTAAAAAAAGTTAAGCAATGTCAAATCACTGTATTGCTGTTGCGTGCTCAAAGTTCCCAAGTGATGGTGTTTTTTTACTTAAGTTCACAAAGACCCGGGATTATTCGAAATTTGAGTTTTGCAAGTGCAGTGCCTGGTGCAGAACTGTACACCAAAACCGGTACCCGCAGCTGGTGTTGTGCATTCGAGGCTGCTTCCTTCAAATTTGTGCCGGATCGGAAAGAGTGAAAGCTGTACTAGGATTCAAGGGGCGACATACGAGAGTACTGAGGCCGAATGCCCAGTAAGCATATTTTATTCCATATGTTGCTGTTGACTCTTTCAGTGGGTAATGGCCCAGAGAAGAAAATCGACAGCTATTTTGCATTGGAAAAAGTTAATCATAGTTTCCTCGTAGACTTTGAAGACTAAAATTTCATGCCCCTTCAAAAATACCTGTGCGAAAAATGCCGACCCCCTCCCCGAAAAAAAAGAAACAACGGCCCTACCACCCAACCTGTAATTTCTGTCTAGTCTCTATTTCTGGTCAACCGACTTTGCCATTTCATAAGCTATCGATCCTTTAAGGTTTTACGCTCAATACATCAACCAAATTCATTTGACATTGTTATGCGTGATATTTCATTTAGATGAGAGCTGCAGTATCATGTCCGCAATGACAAACTATAGCTCACTGAAGCGGATCGTAGTCGAAATGATTTCTGTGCCTTTTTACATATCCATTACCAGACAGATACTGAACTTCAACGGATATTTAAACCTGTTGTGTTGAATGTAGGAGTGGTGTAAAGCATTCACTTTATAACCAAGAAAAAGAAAATAAAGGCGAACTGTATATTCAGATAAAGCGAAAAAATTGTGCGATTTCAATGCTTGCTGTTGTGATTTCGTCCATCTGAAGAAAACTTATTTGTGGGAAGATGTCAACAGGGTTTATAAGAAAAGTTTGTTTGTACATGCCCACCATTTTTATGATACAAACTCAAAACAAAATATGAAGAAGTCATATGACCGATACTAAATTCGAATAAGCAATATACAGCAATACTAATCAAATAAAAAGTAACGGTTTACTGTATTGTATCATGATGAAAATACACCAGATTTGTGAAGCTGTCCAGTTTCTTTCATTGCAATAAAGGGGTTTTGCGGGGAGTAAGAGAGTTGAGATACAATGTGATTACAAAGCAACACGTACCGGTTTAATAAGGTTTGATCTAGATTCTGATACGTAAAAAGCATGAAAAATATTTCTTTCACTTGCTCTTTAATTTTTAAGTCGTTATAGAGGTTTAAAATTCTGATTTGCTTCGTGTTATCCACATGTTGAATTTCTGCAGTAAATTATAATTCATTCTGAACCCATTCAGTTGACAATTAAAGAGCATTTGTTTTTATGAGCATTTTTGTCTAATTTGTTATTAGATTCATTGGCTTGTCATTGAACTCATCGGTAGTCAATTAAGCAATAACGAAAAATGTCATTTAATAGTCTGGCAGACGAATACATAACGTTCCCTTCGCTCTTTCATCAACTACCTTCCGCTCAATTTTCGTTAGCTATGACTGGAAAGTTAAATGTCGTCCGGCTGAGAAAACAAACCAGAAGTACCCTTGCTCTTATGACTTGACGTGGTCTGTCATGTACATTTGAAAAATAAAAAGACTATATTATCTTATTACAAGCAGAAGAATTATAAGCTGTCCTAACCCGTTCAAAATTCAGTAACGTTTTGCACTATAAAAATGAATCTACTGATGAGAACGAGAGTCACTACAAATTTGTTTACGCATACCAACTCCATGTGTTAGAGAGTTGTATATGGCCAACAAAGTCTGACATAATGTACTCTGGTTGAAGAAATCATCGATATGTTCATTCTACAAATTCGATAGTTACTTGTACTTTTGTGTATCCGAGTAGTTGAGTTTTAGATCTCTGTCAACTAAAACTCCTTCATTTGAGCAATGAAGCTCCTGTTCTATTCAGTTTTGCATTCCCAGTATTTCAATGTATTGCAACTCTTTGGAACATGCTCAACTATTCTGTGATTTTAGGCCTATCTTTCTATTAAGAATTAGTAGGCTATTTTCATAACACATTTTTTTTCATTGATCTTAAAAATGTACCTCAAGTACTTACTAAATTTGATAAATTCTTTGAGAGGTAACCTCTTCATGACTTCAAAGATCTTCATTAGCAGTTCCAAATTGTCCTGAGCAATGTGACCGGTCCTTTCCAAGTGCAAAAATAAATCCATGGCATCTGTCAAATTCTGTGCATCTCTCAGCTGTAGCTGTTCTTCCATCAATAGATTTTTCATTAAATGAACATCGCTTTCAGTCATTTGCTTGCTCAACTGAAAGAACATCTCATTCAACGGACGAATATCGCAGCGAGAACATGGTGCTTCTGCCATAGCTGGTCTTTTTTACGTGGATAGCTTTTACATTTGATATTGTCACCTTGGAACGCTGTTGATGTAAATTTGAAAATAATTCAATATCGAGCAAAAACTTTCTTTCTTGCATATATTAGCAAATATATATATAAAAGAAATTAGTATTTCTCGAGGTCGTCTAAAGCCAAATGCTAACTTTGGACCATTTTTCATGTTTCAGTTTATGGCATCTTCAATTTAGAAAAGTGGGTGGTAATTGTTACTGAATCGCACAGTATGCATGCCCTGACCGGCTGCGAAACGCATTACAGTCAAAAGAGTGAAAACTGACTTCTCGTTCCAACGAATATTCAGACTTTGTTGACAAACGAAATGCAACGTAATTACACTGCCTCGATGGCGCAACCACATTTACGCAATATTCGCCATGACATCAAAAGAACCCACGCGGTTCTAAGCGGTTTTGTAACACCAAACATAATGCTCCGGCGAAGAAAGGCGAAATCGCCAAAACGCTGGAAAGATAAATATACGGACGCACAAATCATGGTAAGGGTTTATTAATTATGAATCGCTCTGATTGTAATCAGCCATTCAAACACAAGTTTTGGAAAGCTACAATAGCCATAGAGAGTGTGCACTATCATAGTGTAAAATAATTGTTAATGTTGAAAGCGTACAGAAAGGAATTCGAACAAAAGATAGCTTTAATGTAGTACCAAAAGCCTTACTTCAGTAGATGTATTAGGAATCTAATAATGATATTTCTCAGTCTACAAACGTCTAGTCCTCACGATGAATAGCACGGCAACTGCAAGTCGACCGGCCAGCTGTACTGACTGTTATGAAGCTCCGAGTACAGTCCATGTTGTAATTGGCGACGGCGATTACGCAACGTCCGCGTTCGCTTTTCAGGTTTAGAAATTGGATGGGAAATTTCCAGCTCAATTGAGCATGCATTTATAAAAAAAAAAAAAAAATGATGCTTCGAGGCCGAGGGTCTGTAAATTTTTGTGCGGCTTCAATTTCGTATTTCGCCGATGGATATAATCCGTGCCGTGTTTCGTCGCATTTAATTTATATCATTACCGGAATTGTGCGCTGACGACCTAGCCGATCCATCAGCCAGCCGACTTCTGTTTTTAGCCGAGTGCAACGCACATACCGAATGCGTACCACCAAAGTTCTGAATCAGCTGAAATGCAGCATTACGTACCTAAACTGAACAATATTCTGAACAATATTCTTCGATGAAGTACCTGAAAACGGGTAATTATCGAAAGCAAAAGAATGGTTCAACTTAGCATTACTCAAGATTTAATTGTTTGCAGACGTCCATCAAGATAAACCCAGTTTGAATTGGTCGAGGATAACATCAACTTGAGAACCAGCCAGACGTTTAGAAGCTGTCAAAATGTTTTTAATAGATGCTGATTTAGTCAGACTGTTTTGACATCTGATGTCTTCACCCGGTGACTATACCATAAAGTCTGAGTTCGAATGCGATCGAAAATTTGCTGAATTTTCTACTCTGGACGAGTAGTTTTGCTTGCGGATGGAATTTTCCCCGAGTCTTTCTGCAAACCAAATCAGAGATTTATTCATTGTGTTGATGAAGTTTGTGTGCGATGAACGATGCTTATGCTTTTGCTTATGGGGTAATACAAAAGCGACTTTTAGAGTTGACCAATTTAAGGTATACAGGCATATCATCTATATTGTTAAGATTTTTTCATCGAGGTATATCAAAGTACAGATTTCCTACGGCATTTTCAAAATTAAGTTCATCAACGGTTTTCTGGAATTTACTGAATTTACTGACCTGTATCGATAGATCTACTGATAACGCAATCAAGACGGTCTGAAGCCCAGTTCAGCTATGTATTATTCCTCGCTTTGACTAAGTCTGTCGGATATCTATGAAAGCGAGTATGTGCGACTGCTTTATTAACTCCTCAGAGTGTGGACGAATACGGTCAGAAAACAGCGGCAACATTGCTCTTTTATTGACGACGTCTTTTTAGAGGTGGGTCTTTAGCCTTACGGTTTTGTTCGCTGATGTATTATATTGGTAAATGCAGTCCGGTAGGTTATGATTTCGATTCTGATAGAGAATTTACTGAATTCGCATGCATTATGTTACGGAAAGATTTGTCAGCACCATTGTTTAAATGCCATTCTCGATGTAAAGTTGCCTCAATACACATTTACTAGCTTGTACATCGAGGGCGACATCAAGTCTCGCGCGGTCTTTATCTCAAGGACTACTGACATTTACTACAAGTATGGCATGTGTCTCGGTCGAACGTTTCCAAAAGACCAAAGTTCTGCTTACGTTCTGCTGTAGTAACCATGTAAATCACAACTAAAATTAAATAGCAGGACAGTAGCGGCCTGTGGCAAGATACCATTATAATTAAATTTACTGCCTTCTCAAACAACTGCCTTTGTCATCTTAACACGGCCAACTTTATTGTTGGGACGATAAGCTCAACGATCTCAAGACATGATGTAGATAGACTGTGGAGAACTACGGCATTCAATTTATTCGTTAAGTTCTGAATACTACAGCGCTCCACCGTTCTCAAACTGATCTATCTTTTCCTCTAAATACTGTCATAATTCCTTTGTATACGCCATAATTAAATACTCAACATGTATAATAACTGTTTACTCTACCTTAGTTATATTTTCTGCAGATTCCGAGTATCACTTTGAATGAATCAGTTGCCTCAGTATTTCTCTAGTCCGAACAACGTGGCGACAGTTGAAACTCTACGTGTTATGTCGTGGCTTGTTCTGTGCTCTGTAAGTCGTGTACGAATCTTTTTATAACATAGTATCTTATGCATCTTAATGATGAATGTATAGGCCAATCAATCGTAACGCCCAGTGCTGCATGTGACACAGCTAGCCAATGAATTCGATAAACTGTCAAAATGAGATGAAATAACGACATGCGCTATAGATCAATCCGGGTCTGTGGAGTGACTCGGAAGCTTTTAGCCAATTGGATGGCAGAAGCACGTTCGCAATTCTTGATTCATGACGTAACTGCCGTTCCTTTGGAAGTCAGTCAGTCAATGATTTGTTAGGGGCTGAACTACAGTGTATATAATGAGCAACGCCCATTTAATCATAAAGAATCATGAGAAGACTATTTCGACTGATTGACTTTCAAAAGGCCATTCATATTAAAATATGAGAAGTTTTGCATTCTATGGCATTTAAAGTGGATGCCGCGACGAGGGCCGAAAGAAGATGTCAAGATATTAAATAAAAAAGGTTGTGAAGTAAGGAATATGCTCTTACAATATGCGAGCACAAGAGTTACACAAAGTATCACGAGATAGTAACCGTGATAACATTAAAGCCCCAATAGCTGCTTATTTTATGCATTATTTTCATGATTTTATTTTCAAACCAGAGTTGGTTTGTTTAAATGTACTTACTAAAGGACGTGCACCGAAGTGTCACTGCTCGCTGATTTTGACCATGCCTACACGTTTTAACAGGACTGGTCTAAATTTATCTCCTGAGGGCGCTATTATACATCCATGGCCAGTAGTCAAGAATTCTGGACGTTTTACATTTTTTACATTTATTCATGCACGAAAAACATTCTTTACATGTAATTAAGCAATAACCCCCGCATTTCGCGCATTGTACCAAAATCTCGTGTATACCCTCCTGCGGCGGGGGTTATTGCTAGTATATTATATCAGCTTGAGTGTCTTTGTTGTCTTGTTTGGGTATTTTCGTCACTTTAGGCCTAAGCCCAAAATGCAGAAAACGGACATATGAGAGATCAACGTCGGAAATTCAGCGCCCGAGACCGAGCATTTGTGTAGGTTTTGATTACGTTGACAACAGACGCACACAGTATCCTCCTACGATAAAATACGCATTACGTTCATCAACATTGCATTTCATCCACATGCAACGCGAACACTAACTTGCGACCTGCTAGCTGCGGACACAGAAAATGGGTCAAGAGTTCAAATCACAAGAAAAAGTAACAATTTTTTCGTAAATTTACATAAGAACTATAGCCCTGGCTGTTTGGCATACTAAAAATAGATTTGTCTCATTTTGTCCCCTCGCGACATTCAGTCTTGGTACAGTGGTTACAGGAGGTTTTTTGAATAATGGATAATTTGGACGTTATTGTACTGAACAGTAAATAAGCAGTTTTGAAATAATCCAGACTTGGGATGACAGCAACTGTGATCAACTGTGCTGCAGGCTTGTTGCATTTAGAATACTGTATGTCAACTTTCGTCGCAGTCACTAGGAATAATCCCATTGTTATTTTGAACTTCTTGATCTACATCGTTAGAACATCCTCGTATGTTACAGCCCAAACTTTGGCAAAGAATGTCTGAGGTCCGTGGCTAATGACGGCCAATTAAAATTCAAATATTTACTGAAATCGACGAATTCGGTTTTCGCGTAATTTTAATTTTTGGAGTTAGTTTTCATTCAGATATTGCGTTTTTGTGCTCATCATTTTGAATTTACTATGATTTTCGAATTTGGTTCTGCAGTATTGATCTCGTGTTTCAAAATTCGTTTTTGGAAATTCAGAAACCAGAATCGAGAAAACAGAAACGAACACTCTTAATTTTTATTTGGATGCTAGGGAGTCTCTCAACAAAATGTCACATAAGCATCTACAGTGTAGCGAAGATTGAAGGAAAACGTTACAAATGTTACTATACTGGGTCTGTACATGTCTGCTAAGTTGTCATGGCGACACACTTCCGGCCCTATTTTCAGACAACTTCCCTTGCCCTTGTTACCTCCTCTTCTAACGTTGAAACTTGATATAGCAAAGGAAAGGTTTGCAGTCGACTACGTCGCTGTTGATTATGGAGCTAGGAAAGGTAGTCGACGCTAATTACATCCGCGCTTTGGTTAAACAAGGGACTTCTCACGCCGAGATCAGCAGTCTATTGGCAGCCCGATATCCAGCTATGCGGGGGATTTCAGAAAGAAGTGTGCGAAGATACTGCGCTATCCACAACATCCATCCCCTCCATAACTTTGAAGTTGACATCACTTTCAACGATGCCGTTACTGTACTAGGCCCATCCTATGGTACCAAAATGGTTCAGGGCTACCTGAGGTCACAAGGACAAGTGAGCATCGGTAAATATAGGTTGCGAAAGAGTCTTCGTAGAGTGGGCCCCGAGTATCATGAAGAACGTAGGCGTGACATTATACGGCAGACAAATCCAATCCCGTATTACTCTCCTTATCATAGGCACAAGATACACGTTGACCAGAATGAGAAAATGGTCCACTTTGGTGTGACCCACATTGTGTTTTCCGACGGTTTTAGCCGGAAAATCTTGGGCACTGTTACGATGCCGATTAAAAACCCTATAAAGATATACTCTCTCTATCGCAGTATCATATTACAACATGGCTTATGGGATATGTTACGATCAGACCACGGAACGGAATTCTGCGTCGTAAAATTTGCCCTGTGCTTGCTTAAAGATCTGAGAGGATATCGTGATTGTCAGCCATATATGCAGACACCATCAACTGACAACCACATGGCAGAAAGATTATGGGTTGAAGTAAACCAACGCATATCTTATCCGATGAAAAACGCCCTAATCGATTTACAGATGAGGATGGTTATTAATATGGCAGACCCAATACAAAAACATGCTGTGTCCTGCGTGTCCTGTGCTGTCTCGGAAGCGGGCATACAGATATTAAGAGAATCGTGGAACCACCATCCTGTAGAAGGTAAGGCCAAGATATAAACTTAAAATGTCCCCGTTTTCAGAGAGCCATCAGACCATTTTTCGTGATTTTTAAAATATGCAAATTAACAATTAATTGACATGACAGTGCTAGTCGTCTTTCAGTGCTGTTCAATCTTCACTTTTGTATGAACAATCATGATCTGTGCCAAGTTTCATCAATTCTAACCTAAAAAGTTGTTTCTCTTGACCTATAATAGTCTAAACGCCTGAGCATTTTTTTCCATTCCAAACGATATCATTGGAGAGTTAACGTTGAGAAAAAATGGAAAAATTTAAATATCATGCATATTATTATAGAGATGTGTTGAATTTTCTTTATTTTAATAATTTCATGTATCATTTGAGAGTAATTGATGCATATTCTTCAGTGCGGCGAAAAACAACGTACAAAAAGCTATAGTCATTTCCGATTGCCCGATTTGTAGAACAGATTACAGGAAAATCATGACCGGTAGAGGGCGCCTTTCTCCGCGCTTCAGCCAAACGACTCTTCCACCCCACCCCCAACCCCCCCTCAATATTTATGACCACATATAGCACGGTTTCCCTTGGAATAGAGTCATCCTTTATCAGCAGCATAAATTTCAAATTGATAAGAGATACTTAAAGAGGCACTCCCATTTGGTAACATTTTTTAAACACATTTTTTTAATGCCAACGGTCGATATTTGACGTGGCGACTGCGCGCGGATCGCGAGATATCGATAAAAACGTTATTTCCCGAGCGTATTTTTCAAATCCCGAAGTTTTACGATCGTTTCTGATTATGACGCGAAATCCACCGAAGGTTTGTTGTTGTACTGATTGACGATATTCTAGGGAGTCTATAATAAGTTCGAACGACGCAATTTTACCTCCCACTGCAAAGACTTTATATACAGCATTATGCCTTTACCACAGGTCAGTTTTTGAAAACTTCTTCTCAGCTTTGTGGTTGTCATTATTCTAAATCAGTTGTATTATATTTTTAACCAATACCACATAAACATAAGTTTTTAGGTGTTAAATATTAGCCGCCTCCGATGACTACATTTTGTCGTCTGCCACACAGTACGCCGCGCGCGTGGTATGCGTCTATGCATACCACGCGGCGGCCGCTATGCATCAACCGCACGTAACTGGGCTAGTCACCTATGCGAATTCTGGTGGAATCAGCAAAAATTGTTTTTCGTTTTATCACCAAGTCAGTAAGACTCAGCTTTTTCCCACGGGGCATGACCGATCACCGAGGCAAGTGGTACTGTGGCGTACAGCAGCATCAGTGTAGACTCGTACTCCATAGCTTAGTTGACAATGGCCCCAGTGCCGAACGTTCGATGTTCGGAAGCTGAATTTAGGTGGGCCACCGGAATTCAAACTTTTACTTTTTTGAATACATGTTTTTATCGATATCTCGCGATCCGCGCGCAGTCGCCACGTCAAATATCGACCGTTAGCACTAAAAAAATGTGTTTTAAAAATGTTACCAAATGGGAGTGCCACTTTAAAGTTCGAGATGCATTCTGACTTAAGGTAGAACGCGTCTAGGGGACAGATATTCGGACTCTGCAAACTTTTACAATTCTTTCCTGATATACCACTTGTTTGGGTTCATTTTTAAGCTCTTGGTGTACGAAATGTTTTCACTGGCTTAGTTTATTTTTCTCCATAAAGTCAACACAGTGATGGCAGCCATTTTGAAGTTTAATGATCTTGGGTGACTTGTTTCTCTAGTACCAAAATTTGAACGGTGATCCCCCGATTTTTATTCTTGATTTTGAAAGAGAATGGTTGACTGATTCCTTGATGGAAGTTTGAGCAAAAGTTTAGCATACTATCTTAATACTTTTATCGACTCTATTAATATCCAATTATCATTGCGCTGACAATAAGAGCGATCAACAACAAAGGATGATGAGCCACTCCTATGGCTAAAATGGTGTGTTTCCTCTAATATGCTCCGATAATTAGCATAGGTTGTTTTTGCCTCTTTTTTGTTAGCTGAGACCTACAAAATTGTTACAAATTAGAACATTTGCCCGAAATATATGCAAAAATGTCCAGGGATAGTCAGGTTAGAAGAGACGTACACAGATTAACGAATGTCAAACACCCTACCCCAACATTTTACTCGTACCAAAGTAAAATGATGAAAGCTATAGAGGATGACATTACTGCTCACAAAACATGAACAATGAAAAAATATAAAGTATTGCGCAGTTGGAGTCAGAAGTTGTTGCTGCTGTTCAAAAACTGTGGAAACAAGGAATTTAACAATCAGTTTGTTTCAGTCTCTACTGCGGTAATTGGATATTACTTTAACCCATTAGTAGTTTAAAATCTCATATGTAACACGATTGGAACTAATTTGCTTCAATCAGCAAATTTAAGCTCTTCTACTGTTTTTTTGCAAATCACTTGTTTTTATGGGTACTTTGTAATATTGCAACTTTCAACTGTTGGGCACCTGACACTTTTGATAGATTTGAACGATTAGAAGATCCTTTTTTCCAACTTTAGCTCCAATCGTGCAATGTATGAACCTTGTCAATTATCATGAGTTGTTTTAGAGGCTTACCCTGAGTATTTTTCTTGTTTTCTTATAAGGAGTTATCGCAAGAATACCAAATACTTTGGCAGTTCAAAGTGATAGAACAGCGAAGATCCCACCAGAATCAGTGCCAACAGAAGATGAGATCATTCAAATGTATGAGAACACAAGAGGGAGACTGACAAGAAGCAGGGTGTTCGGCAGTGATCCCCTGTATGGCTATCCTCAATGACAGCAGGAGCGTCAAAGGCGTTTCCAAGCGCAGAGTGATAGTCCACAAACCATCCACTCCCGCTTTGTACATGGAAATGTTCAGCCATATGAGTCAGCATTGAGACTATACATCACTCTTTCGCAACAACTGGCAGTAATGCATCGTTAAAATTAAGGTCACTCTATTATGAAATTGGCAAATCGAACTGGTTCATACACTGCATCATTTGAGTTCTTCTGCAAATGCCTTCTTTGTCATTAGCTTCCATTAGGCCATGTGTATGTATGTCAATGTAAGTTACATATTATAGGCTATAATTAAGATGTATGTATGGCTATATGAATGTCAAGATCACAAATTTAAGAACAGCAGCACCGACCATATTAGTATATTAGGTGTGTTGAAAATATGCAAATGAGGTTTAAAAAAGGTAAAATTTGTCCAATGCCACAAGACAGGAATGACAAGCGTGATTGAAAGCTTAATGCAAATTTGTTCCATTTTAGGGTATTCACGATTGTCTATTGTCAGATTCTCTTTTAGTGAAATGTTCAAAAATGTCTTCTTCAGAACTGCTTGTTAAGGAGCCTTAAAATGTGGCATAGTTGTTTCTTAGGATCTCCTGGTAAGACTTTGTTGAAATTGTAGTGAAATTTGTGATGTGGTACTTTAAGAACTTTATTGTGATTTTTGGTCATAAAAGACATACCCTTCAAAAATACTCTGACACCTTATAAAGTGAGCATTCAAATCTCAATGGTTGAACGAAGGTCAGATGTCTTCACACTGAAGCAAAAATCTGGATATATGTATTTTAACAAATTCTGTCATTTTTGGTCAAAAACTAGTCAGATGTCTTCTTTTCTGCAGGTCACTAGTTATTGAAATTCACTTTACCTCAGCAGGATTTGAACTGGGTCCTTCAACTTGATCGCTGAGCATAGTGAGTCAATAAACCCTGTGAGCCACCTTGCCATTCTAAGGCATAGTTTAGGTTCAAGACCAACACATCTTAAATGTAAGACCATTTTCAAGCTTGTGTTGTGAGCACAAATAACTTTGTCAAAAAGTATGTTGATAAGATTTGTATAAGACCAGCAGATTTTGAATTTCACATTTGCTACCATTTCAATAAAGCTGATGTTTTAAAGTATGGTTCACTATGGAAGCAGTAGAGTCCTTCAGGCTATTTTTATTTTTTCATTACAGACTGAAATTTAGATTTCAAATGATAACAATGCATTATATATTACGCAGTGAACAAACTTCCGTGTATAT
The DNA here is from genome assembly GCA_001465055.1 of Ptychodera flava. NCBI lineage: Eukaryota > Metazoa > Hemichordata > Enteropneusta > Ptychoderidae > Ptychodera > Ptychodera flava. The sequence continues at coordinate 9,379 of LD348480.1, read as the reverse complement.
CCAAGCTTGATGCAAATTCCTTCAGTTTAAATAGTCCACTGGCTACACTTGGTTTAAAGGGAAAAATCATTGGAACTGCGCCTGCGAGTTTCTAGTTTACAATGTATTTCATGCATCTCTAGATGCACTTCATCATCATAGTTGTAACATTTAAATTATAGAATGTAGATTATGACAGACATGTTTAAACTTTCATCAATCGCCATCGTACCTTGGAAACAGTGAGGTCCCATACGACCCTTTGAGCCAGGTTCCGACGACTGTATCCCTTTAAGTGTGTGCATTGCGTACTTAACAGTTTGAGTTGGTGATTAAAAGAGTTTCGAGAAAATGGGGAGGGACTGGCAGAGGTGACCTCTAAAGAGAAGCTGACAGGATCACATTACACTGCACAGACTCACAATTGTAGTACATTGCCATGACAACCAGACCTGGGATACACCAAATTTCAAATAGGTTTATACAAAATAAAAGTGGCACATGAGCTATTTTGCCAACGACTTTAACACTTGACGACACCAATAATCTATAGGCATATTTGTGAAATCTAGGTCATCATGGCCACATGACATTTTGTCCTAAAAAAGTTAGGCAACTCTATACTTATCCCCGTGTGCCAAAAATCAGACCTCTTGCTCTATTGGCTGGCCAAAAATTAAATATGTGAACAATTAATGAGGCATAGAATGCTATGAGGGTCAAGGGTTAACCGAAATGTAAAGTGTGAATTTCAGTCCAATAATTTCATTGTTCAATACACACCAGCTGTGTTGGACTCATGTAGGCCAGAGTAACATATGGCCTTAGCTTAGCTGCAGCTATAGGGCAGGTCAAAGGTCACAAATATTCTGGAAAATAATAGTATAATCTTAAGTACATTGACAGATCCAGAGACCTTGAAATTTGACACATAGGAACCTAGCTCTATGGTCTACGAAGTGTATTTACAGAATATTTGATTGATCAAGCTTTTTGCAAATGAGATAGATTTTAAGGTTCTTTCCACGGTTGCCGCCAGGTCATGTGACCAGGTGGCATATTACTGAAATGGAACTATGGTCAGTTTCTTGCTAATATGCCAAAATGCAGGTCATTCAGCGCCACGGTGTTTGAAACTGACTCAAGATACCGTTAGAGTAGGTCAGAGGTCATCCAAAACTTGTCAAAAAAAGGACCCACACTAATTGATATGTACTAGAAACAAAGCCGTAAGCCCTTGTAGTTCCTGAGATACATTGATTTCACATAATTAGTTCCAGAAAAATATACATTTAATCACTTAAACATCTTCTCTGCATCGAAAAAATCAATGACATTCAAATTTGGCCCACAGCATCTTGGTCCCTAAAAGAGTTGCTAAATACTTTGGATTGGCTGTACTATGCAAATTGGATGGAATACAAAATTTGAATTCAAGATTGAGCCAGATCATGTGACTGATACACATTTCAAGGGTCAATGCGCGAGTGCTCATAGCTCTGCGAGTTTAAAATTACTGCGTGCAGTTGTTTTTGAGATCTGGGTTGACAAAAACAGTGACGGAAGAACTAGTATAGAAGAAAGCTTATACTGAAAGATCCGTCGCTAGAGGGCGCTCTCACGCTCCCTTTATCTAGCGGGGAGAATGGAGAGCGCCCACGCGCGACGAACTTCCCGTCTAAAGAAAGCTGAACTCCAGTAAACAATAGAGGTCAAGTCCATAGGCTTTTGCCCCTAAAAATTCAGTCTTGAACACAGTCTACCATCACAATAATTGTTGACTAGAAAATGAAGCAAAGGCATATTAACTTTAACAAGTGCTGTTTATTACTATTCCAAAGTAACACCAACTTACAAATGTCAGAGGCAAGGTGTGCGTACAATCCAGTTGTTTCACTTCTGTTAACGATGTCTGATATCAAGATAATATGTTTAGACATTAACAGCGAATCATGCATGCCTAGTTGAAGGGGCTGAAGTAAGGTGTTCGGAAATACATAGTGCGCTTGGATACCAGTCCCAACTGCAGAGAATCCATTCCAGAAAACCTACAACCCCTTCATGGCCTGTAAAGCTTTGAAATGCAATATAAGCGGAGCTCAGCTGCTGTCTCAACAACAGGACCATATAATTTAAATACAGGAGTCTCCCCTCCCTACATTCAGAATGATGCTGATGATGACTTTCTGCCGGTTCAGTTAAGTCCTACGCAGATAACAGTTTCTTCAATGTTTTTTTTATAACTCATGTGTTTTTGTTTTTCCATCAAAAAGTGCACAATAAAAGTATGTTTTTCAACACATTGTTCATTGTGCCCATGTATAGGGACAGCCTCTATAACCTGGAGCAATTTAGCAGAGTTCACACATTGACTTGACAAAATAATGTAACAGCATACTCAGAAGAGAACACAATAGATAGAAAAATTAACAAGTTCAGCCACTCTACATCATGTTTTTTTTTTTTGTATATGGGAAAAGACACTTCACTGAATTTATCCAGACAGATCATACACGTTCACTTTTCACTGCAGTTACTGCTGCTGCTGGAGGGAACCTAGAAACGAAACAAAAGTAATATCAAAATAAGTATTTTTGAGTGCTAAATAGTATCTGTAAAGTCAGAAAAGGACAAATCCTCCCCCCCCCCACTTTGCCGACACAAATCAGGAAAAATTACACAAACGAATACCAAGCCACTGCTCTCATTAGGTTTCAAGTTGTTTTGTCTTTCTGGGTATATTAGAAATTCTCACTGTCAGATACCCCATCAAATTGGTGCGCCCCTTTAACTGATGAGCTTCAAAGCACAGTCCAGTCGAATGACCCAAGAAACTTGAAAGACGCTTTCACTTGTAGAGGGGGGAAGAGACACCCCCTCAAGTCTTTGCGGAAATACACATTTATGATGGACGGGTTGAGGTTTTTTAGCCTTTTCAACAAACCCGTGTTTTGGCCGTCATTAGGCACGGACCGTCTGACAGACCATTACGGTGAGGAAGTGTAAATTTATTTGTGTATGAACGAATACCAGCTTCATTTTGAAGAGGTCCGTGGCTAATGACGGCCAAATACAATTCTAATATTTCCTGAAATCGGCGAATTCGATTTTAGGCGTAATTTCAATTTTCGGGGTTATTTTTCATTTCGATATTGCGTTTTTGTACTTATTATTAAGAATTTAGAACGATTTTCAAATTTGGTTCTGCAGTGTCGGTCTCGAATTACAAACTTCGTTTTTGAAAATTCAGAAACCAGAATCGAGAAAACAGAAACGAACAATCGTAACCTTCTTTTTGATGCTAGGGAGTCTCTCGGTAATTGGTATCTACAGTGTAGCGAAGATTAAGCAAAACGTTACGAATGTTACATGGTCTGTTTGCCGAGTTGTCATGGCAACAGGTTTCCCAACCGGAACTTCTCTTACCCTTGTGACTTCTCCTGTAACGTTTGACTCCTAACAAAAGAAAGGTTTGCAGACGACTACATCGTTCCTGATTATGGAGTTTTCTGAAGGTAGTCGACACTACAAGGCACTTCTCACGCCGAGATCAGCTGTCTATTTATTCCAAAATTTCGTAGATTGACTGGACTAATTGGCAGCCCGACTTCAAACTTAATGGGAAATTTCAGCGGTAGTGCGCTATTACCGAAGTCCATTCCCTCCATAACTTTGAAATACTGAAAAAAAATGCCAAAAATTAAAGCAACTGTCCCTAATATTGGGGTGACTTATTTTCTATCTTCTGTATTGAAAAATGCACAATACTACACTGCAAATTCTTCTGGATTGAAATTTCAGAACACTGTCTATTATTTATTCCAATTCGGGTTGTGGGCAAACTTACGTGTCGTATACTGGTTTGTACCCTAACCACAGGGTACACTGGCTTGTTGTTTATTTGTGTCTGTTTGTTTGTGTGTATGTTTGTGTTTGTTTATTTGTTATTTTTAATAAAATAACAGCAAAAAGCTGTTTTG